>PVJS01016835.1:20478-37072 GCA_004027185.1 Glis glis
CTCCTCCTCCTCCTCCTCCTCCTCCTCCTCCTCCTTCTCCTCTTTTGATGCAGGGGTTTGAACCCATGGGCATTCTACCTCTAAGCTACACCTCCAGCCCTATTTTATTTTTTATTTTGAAACAAGGTCTCACTAAGTTGCTGAGAGCCTTGCTAGGTTGCTGAGGTTGGCTTTGAACCTGTGATTTTCCTGTCAGCCTCCCAAGTACTGGGATCACAGGCACACACCACCTTCTTTTGTAAAAATTTGGTTCTTTCCCCCAGACTTTCCTGGGCGCTTTGTCCACAGTCCCCATCTTCGGCACTAGGTGGCGATGTTGCATTTCCTTAGGTGACAGGGTGGGAAGGGCGGGCTTCCTCCAGAGGCCACTCACAAAGAAAATTCTGGGTGTCTCGGTAAACCCAGGGAAATAAAGGCTGGGTCTTGGATTCAGAGGGACTGCATGAACAATTCAAAATTTAGTTCTGGATTAACCATGTCTTTGTGCTGCTTTGACGCTTGGGGCCTTGCAGAACCCAGGGGCCTGCCTCTCCCAGGGCTGGCCAGTTCCTGGAGAGAGTAAGCGTCTCATGAGAGAGTGACTCTCCTGTACAACCCACCAATCCCAGCACACGGCTCTCACCACCTCTACTGGCTCGCACAACCAGGGCCACTGCTCTCCTGCCCTGATGACCCCAGGGACACGTAACAGACACATAACAGCCTAGGAATAGTCTCTATGTCCTAGGGCTCACTGAAATCATTCAAACTAGCCAGTCCTAGGCCTGCTTACTCCCCAGCCCCTTCCCTCCCCCAGAAGTCACAGTAAAGGCCCTTGCCCCTGTGTGGCATGGTGTGGCAAGTTCCCTCCTCTTGGGAGCTGTAACAGACTACTTTTTCAATAGCAGTTGCCTCTTGATCTGTTGGCTTCGTTCTACCCAAGTAATAACAAAGCCTGTGTCTTACAGTAAATTCTTTTGCATATTTAGCCGCTCTGAGTCCTGGGGTTCCCCCCATCTTTTTTGGTACTGGGGATTGAACCCAGAGGCCTTCTATCTCCAAGCTATATCCTCAACCTTATTTTATCTTGAGACAGGGTCTTGCTAAGTTGCTGAGGCTGGCCTCAAACCTGCGATCCTCCTGTCTCAGCCTTGTAAGTTCTGGGATTACAGGTGTGCACCACCAGGCTGGGCTCTAGGGCTTCCTTTTGAGTCAAGGGAAGGGAATAACCCTCTAGGCTGAGCGCAAACCTGGCAAGGATGCTCCTTGAGCCCCATGAGCCCTGTCACCTCCATGCTGGCTCAGATGGTCCTGGCTTGAGAATATTGATCACACAGTCTGAACAGGGCTAAGTACATGCTCCATGTGCTTGTAGCTGAGCACATTAAGCACCCAGCAGGCGCTGCGGCCTTGGGGCATCTCAGCCCCTTGTGGAAGATTCTGACTGCGACGATTGAACTCTGTCTAGCTAGATGACATCACCAGGTCTCCCCTGCTCCCCCGCTTCCCTCTCACAGCCACCCCTGGGCGCTTGGGAATCGCTGAATATTTACAGCAAGTGTTAATTAAATGGACCAGTGATTTCATTTTGTAATGCACACAAATGTCACATTTGGAATGCTGGCTTTCAGTAGCAAAAAGGAACGATAATAATGAGAATGATAAGCTGTGAGCTTCTATAGCCAAGAACCTCTGATGTTTAGAATTGCAATGGCTCTAAAATCTTAACTGGGACACTCAGCTGAATTACAGCAAGTTCTCATTAGCAGGGATCGCAGTTTAGACCCATGTCATCAGTGTGTGTGTGTGACTGTGTGTGTGTTACTGAGGATCAAAACCAGGGGCAGCCTACCTCTGAGCTACAACCCCGCCCCTTTTTTATTTTTTGTTTTGAGACAGCATCTTGCTAGGTTGCTGAGAGTCTTGCTAAGTTGCGGAGGCTGGCCTCCAACCTGCGATCCTCCTGCCTCAGCCTCCCAAGTACTGGGACTAAAGGCCTGAGCCCCCACGCCCGGCCCATCATTGCTTTTGTGAGGGACAGGAAGCAACGATTGTCATCTCCATTGGCAAGGGGGATATTGACAGTGAAGTTCTAGGAAGGGCATGGCTATAAAATCATCTCTCCCAGATAGAAGCTTCTGGACCTTCCTCTCTGTCTCTTTTACTATTGTTCCCTTCAATCTATTGTTTGTGGAACTCAGAGTTTGAGGAGACTCTACTAATCTCTGTTTATTTTCCTACAAACAGTGTGGATGACCAGGGCTACAGGGACACACAATCGAAGGAACAGCCCTGACATGCAGGAATCGTTCTGAGCCCAAACTCATGCCTACAAGAGGCACACACGGACTTCCTTGGGTGGCTAGCTCTATTTTCCTGATCTCTTTCTCTCGACCTACTTCTTTAGCTTGCCTGGTGAACAATATGAGAGTCATTGTTCTCAGATTTTGAGAACTTGCCTTACAGCTGTGAATGCTGGTGTGTGGTTACAGGTCTCTTGGTCATATATCAATGGGTGTGCGCTACAAAGGGCATGGGGAAAGAAGACGCTGGATGGCTGGGCAGAAGTCAGACCAAAGAGGACATGCTCAGGATACCCTTTTTCCTCTAAGGATAATAGGAAGCTGGAAAAAAAAACCCATGAGCAAAGACTACATGAGAATTCTAGAAAGATGCACACTAGCAGCAGGTAGGGGAGACTGTCAGGGGCCAAGACCAGAAGAAGCAAAGATGCACATGGAGATTTCAAGTCCAGGAGGGGTTTATGCAGGCCCGAATTATAGCTGAGTGGGTGTGCACGTAGAGCGAGGGATGGATTAGGAGCTATTTGAGATGCAGAATACTAGCAAGTAATGAGGGGCGCGAAGGCAAGGTGGGATAGAGTGATGAGGTCCAGGTTGACTCCCAGGTGTCGGGCTTGGGGGCTGCACAGGTGGTGGTGACAGTCACGGAGATAATGGTTTGCCACGGAGAGAGGAGTGCGATGGGGCAGGAAGATGAGGATGTCGTCCAACTCAGGCTGCATCTGTGCGCACGTACCTACGGTGAAGACGTCCTGGAGAGCAGGGCAGAGCCCGGGTGGGGGGCCAGTGAGGGGAGGGGATGGCAGCTACGGATGGCAGGGTAGAGGAGAGAAGACAAGATGAGACCTCAGGAACACCAAAGTTCAAGGGTGTGAGCAGAGCAGGGAGCTTACAGCACAGTCAGGGACAGAGGGGCCACAGTGGAGGTGCACCAGGAGGGCGCAGTGCCAGAGACCCCAAGAGCCCTTAAAGCCAGCATGTTTATCAGAGGACAGAGCACAGAGGCCGCGGGGCAGAAGCACGTGGGCCTGTGGGATTGGGGCTACAGTCCTCCAGTAGTAACCATGGGGTGGGATGGGAGAGAGGTGTAGACCCGTCTTTCTGAGTCTTTGTTGTGACGTCAGCAGAAAGAAAGCAAAGAGCAGCCCCCGAGCTGGATGCTCATGGCAGGAGGGTACTTTCTGTGGGTAGCGGAGTGACACGTAGTCATGCAGGGGAGGAGGAATCCGTGAAGAAGCAGCAGCCTGTTAGAGAAAGAGGAGAAAGGCTACGAGGGCACTTGAGCGTCAGGTACATCCAGGTGTGCCGCGTAAGAAACCACTAGCTGAGGCTGCTCAGAGCCCGGCGCGCTTTGGTTTAGAAAGGTCAGTGTGAGCCGGGTGTGGTGGTGCATGCTTGTAATCCCAGTACTTGGGAGGCTGAGACAGGAGGATAGCTGGTTCGCGGCCAGCCTCAGGTACTTAGTGAGGCCCTCTGCAACTTAGTGAGACGCTGTTTCAAAATAAAGAACAATAACAACAACAAAAACAAGGGCTAGGAGTGTAGCTCAGAGGTAGAATACCCCTGGCTTCAATCCCCAGAACCACAGGAAAAAAAAGAGAAAGGTCAGTGTGAACACAGTTAAGCACACAGTTGGGAAGAAGCTCTTCTATGGACCCAAGCCTAGTCCAAGTCTGGGGCTTGATGAAGATCATTTATCTTATCACTCCTTTGGAGAAAATAGGCTGTGTGCATCCCTTGAAAGACACCAGGTTACAAGTAGAGAATCTTCTTGGGCTGAAAATCAAGGTAAGAATGTAGACTCTACCTAGGTGGGGGATCTGCCTCTTCTCAGAGAAAACAAAGGAAGGGTGTTTTGTTAGTGTCGTTTGGCAACCTGACAGTGGTGACAGTGAGGGGCCAGGATCCTCTGGCCAGTACCCAGGGACAGTCGCCTGTGTGTGTGTGTGTGTATGTGGGGGCAGCAATAGTTCAAGTGACAGTAGATGAGGGCCTGTTCAGGTTGGAGGAGGAAAGGACAGGGCAGAGATTTTGGAAGTAGCAACAGAGAATTAGTGCACATGAAAACTGGAAGAAGATCAAGGGGGAATTCAAGACCTACAGTCCATAAGAGGGGTGAGGGGTAACAATATTACTGATTTCAGGGGATCACAGAAGATTTGGGGAGAACAGAAGAGTAGTGTATAGATCATGAATTTGGCTTTGTATCTGCAGAGTGTGAAGTAGGCATAGAAACCTGACAGCTTCTAGAAAGATCAATATCAAAAGAGATGAAGAAAGAGGAGCAGGATTCTGCTAGGTGGTCTGTATAAAGAAATTAGCAGGGAGCGACCATCCCCAAATGGGATTTGGAGATTTTTCTTCAACGAGTGTTCTCTGAGGTTCCTGCTGTGGCCAACTAAAAATATGGTGGCCAATGGCAGGAGTGTCACTTTTGGCTGTGCATCAGAAGTGGATATAGTATTTGCATCTTTGGCCCCCCTGTTGCCTAATCCTTTCTATTGCCAGCACCTGTTAGACTTTTGCATCTGGTTTTATGCAGAGAAAACAGCTCAGAGTCACTTGAAACCATCTACACATCCTTGACCAAAACCATCGATCTCAAAGTGCCCAGGCGTTTTGAAAAGGGCTTGCTTTCCCCATTCCCAAATAACGCACCTCCTCACACTTGGAAAAAACACCTAATGCGCACCCAAGGCCAGTCTTTTCTCTTCCTGGCTAATGTTGGCAAAAAGCACCAAGAAGAAAAGCTCTTTTTCTAAAGCAGAGGAAATCCCGCCTCACTCATTTTTTTCTGGTACTGGGGATTGAACCCAGAGGCATTCTACCTCCAAACTGCACCCCCAGCCCTATTTTATTTTTATTTTGAAACAGGGTCTTGCTAGGTTGATGAGTCTCACTACTTGCTGAGGCTGTCCTCGAACCTGTGATCTTCCTATCTCAGCCCCCCCAAGTACTAGGATTACAAGCGTGCACCACCATGCCCGGCTCAACCCATTTTTTAAGGGCAAATGATTTTTTTTTTGGACTGGGGTGAACCAACGGGCATTCTACCTTTGAGCAACATCCCCAGCCCATGTTTTAATTCTTTGTTTGTTTGTTTTTTTTTTTTTTTGCGGTACCGGGGATTGAACGCAGGGGCGTTCTACCTCCGCACTATACCCCCAGCCCTATTTTTTATACTTTATTTTGAAACCGGGTCTCACGAAGTTGCGGAGGGCCTCACTAAGTAGAGAGAGAGAGAGAGAGAGAGAGAGAGAGAGCTGAGGCTGGTCGCGAACCCGGATCCTCAGGTCTCCACCTTCCAAAGACTGGGATTACAAGCATGAGCCACCACGCCCGGCCTAATTCTTTGTTTTGAAACAGGGTCTTGCTAGGTTGCTGAGAGTCTTATTACATTGCTGAGGCTGATCTCGAACCTACAATCCTCTTGTCTCAGCCTCCCAAGTACTAGGATTATAGGCATGCACCACCACATCCCGCTAGAGTAAATGATTTTTAAAAAGAGGTAAAATCATTCACTGGCTGTTTATTTTGGGGGACAATCAGAAAATAGTGGGACTTAGCAGGGGCTTCAATTGTCTTGACTTGCTATGTTATAGGTGGGAGGTTAGTTTTATATCCTGTAATACAAAGAATACTAAATGGCAATTTAATCAGTCTTGGATATTTCAGATTCTAATCCCATGTTATTTATTTATTTATTTTTGTGGTACTGGGGATTAAATCCAGGGGTATTCTACCTCCAAGCTACACCCCCAGCCCTATTTTTTATTCTTTATTTTGAAACAAGGTTTCATTAAGTTGCAGAGGGCCTCACTAAGTAGCTGAGGCTGACCGCAAAACTGGATCCTTCTGTCTCAGCCTCCCGAGTACTGGGATTACAAGTGTGCACCACCACGCCCGGCTTATTATTTATTTTGGTACTGAAGTTTGAACCTAAAGGTCTTTTACCTCTGACCTACACTCCCAGTCCTATTTGATTTTTTAAATTTTGAAACAGGGTCTTGCTAAGTTCCTGAGGGTCTCGCTAAGCTGCTGAGGCTGTCCTCGAGCCTGTGATTCTCCTGTCTCAGCCTCCCAAGTACTGGGATTACAGGTGTGAGCCACCATGCCGAGCTCCATGTTGTTTTTTAGTAGAATTATTTCTTAAAGAAAACTGTTCCAAGATCCTTGCCCTGTCACTACAATGGACCCTCTGTAACAGGTAGTCTGGTTGTCCTAATAATTTTGTTCATGTGCTGTGAAAGATTGGAAATGTGAATCTGTAGTGTACATGGTATTAAGTTGTGAGTTGATGAGATTTATGTGTTGTTATCAACATCTAATGATACTGGTCCTTGATATCCTGTTAAGGAAAACGTGCTTCCAGATTTGAGGCTGGAAGAGTCATTGGGATAACTGTTTGAAAAAGCATCCCACTATAGGGCATTTTAGCTTTTCAGTACGTATGTTAAGAATCACGTATAAATTGAAATGTCTGTGTACTGATCCTCAACACAACCTTTAAAACCTCAATTATGAGAAGAAAAGTGCCTGGAGGGAGGGGGAGCCTGGAGTATGGTAAGTATACTCATCCCCTCCACAATCACAGGTTAATGAACTGCTTCAATTCAACTCCAGTCCTGCCTCATGCCACCTGCCCCTCCTGGCGGAATTGTTAGTCTTTGCTTTATGTGGTTACTTTTCCATTAATCTGAGGAAGTGTAGACACCATTAGAGAGAATATGGCATTGAAATCATTCCCATCAGTAATGGAAATGGCGGAGATTAGCTCTGATATGTCCACAGCTGTTAAATCAAAAAGGCATTAAATGCGAGTGTAAATTCACTCCGCCAGCTGAGGTAAAGACAGACACTCCAATTGGTTAAATGGACCCTTTAACTCTTATTTTAGGCTCTCCGAATGCCGTTTATGGATTCAGGATGGCTGTGTCTAAAACTGCAATCCTGATCTTGCTCTTTAGGAAATTGCAAATCATTTGTATCCTGCTTCTGAATATCTGTCTGCGTATTTTAAAAGAACAGAGCGTCTGTGTTGGGTGGAAGTGGTATTGTCTGTTTAAAAACTGGGGGTGTGGCTCACTTGCCTGGCAAGTGGGAGGCCTTGGGTTAGAACCTCAGCACTTTGCAAAACCAAAACAAATAAAACAAAACAGAAAATCCCTCAGCGCTTCTGCACTAGTGTTGCAGTCAGTCAGAGTTCTGGAAAGAAGGAGCTCGGAGGCTCCACAGGCTGGGAGCTCAGAAGCGGCAGGCCCTGGAGGCTCGAGCGTGACTTTGCCATCCATTTGTACTTTGCTCCTCCTCTGGCTTCCCATGCCCCTTTGCAAACAGAAGTGATGGGCCTGCATCTTCAGAAGACTGTCCAAATGTTAGCTCTTAAAGCACTGTGACTGTGTCACAAATACAGTTCCTTTTGCAATCATTACATGAAATTTCTTAGAATAGAGGAGTGAACAGAAAATGCCCAGGGTTTGATATTTCATTATGCTTTATCCCTCCCAGCCAGGAAATGCCCTGGCCTGTGGTTTGCTGCTGGTCCCCCCCACAATGCATTTATTTCTACATATTTGAGCTTACTCGGTACTGACATTGATCAGGCTCTTTCTGCAATGCAACACAGCATCAACATTTTCCTATGTTATTAGTCTTTGAACATAATTTTAATGTCTGCATGATATTCCAATGGCTAGTCCTAATTGGGATAAAAGACATACATTTCAAGACTCAAGTGGCATTTGTGATAGAAGGGAAGAAAGAAGAGACTTTTGCTATGGAGTTTCCAATGGCCACTGAAAAACAGAATCCCAGGGCAGGTTCTATGAGAGACTCAGCTTAGTTTGACTCATGTGGCCCTCTCCTTGCACCCCCAAAAAACAACAAAAGAGGTTTTCTCTTCATTTCACACATGCATCCTAGTGCAAGAGTGCAAACACACGTGTCCAGGCACACGCTGATGTGCCTTGCACACTCACACCTGTACGTTTATCCACTAGGAATGTAGCTATGCTACGACCATCATCCCTAGCAAAAACCAAGACAAACACGATCATCTCCCCTTCCTTTGAGTCACTTCACCCTTCTCGACTTTTCTGACAAAGAAAGAGAAGAAGCCAAAGCGTGAACACGAGGTGTACGTACCTGACGCAAAAGTACAAAACCACGGGTCCCGACTTTTTAGGGAAGTCGTGCTCCAAGACTCTTCGATCTAGTTGAAGCCAGTTCAAGTGTCCCCTGCAGAAGAAGGAGAGAAACTGGTGAGGGCATTGCGCCTTGCAGTGGTGCCCAGGGAGGAGGGTCCCAGGAGCAGAACTTGCTGCATGGCAGGCACACAGGGACCTTCGCCTCGCCTGCCTCACTCCTATTCAATATCCGAAGAACCCAAAGGAGCTGTCTGAGGATTCGCACATCAGCAGAGAGGCTGCGGGAGGTGAGGGGGAGATCAGGAGTCACACGGTCCAGGAGATCCGCAGCCTGTGTCCCACACCGTGCTGATGTGAGAGAGGAACCATTGCTTCCTGTCCCGAGCTCTCCTCCTGCCGCTCCTCGCTGCCTCTTTTCTCAAAGGACTCAAAACATACTTCAGAGACATGCTAGCAATTCTCACACCTTACTGAAAGCCCATGGGGCTAAAAATAAACAGTGAAATGAAAACCTAAAAAATGAAACATAGCCGGGCATGGTGGTGCACACCTGTCATCCCAGTATTTGGGAGGCTGAGATAGGAGGATTGCAGGTTTGAGGACAGCCTCAACAATGTAGGGAGACGCTCAGCAACTTAGGGTGACCCTGTTTCAAAACAAAAAATAAAAAGGGCTGGGGAGGTAGAATGCCCCTGGGTTCAATATCCAGCAACACACACACACACACACACACACACACACACACAAATAACCTTGCACTTACCATATAACCTAGTCACACTACTCCTAGGGATTTGCACCCCTCCCCATGAAAGCATTTGTTCTTATAAAGACTCTTACACAAATGTTCACAGACACTCAATAGTTGTACCTGAATAGATGTCATGCCTGAACAGACAGGAGAACAGCCCCAAACTCAAAACCACCTCAGTGTTTCACCAACAGAGGCATGAACAAATATGATACACTCAACAATGGAATACTGCACAGCAACAGAGAGGTGCACTATTGCTGTATGCAGAAACGTGGATGAAACTCAAAATAATTATGCTGTGTGAAAAAAGCCAGATTTTAAAAAAGTGTTCAGACCGTACATTTTATGTAAAACTCTAGAAAATGCAAACTAATCTCCAGTGACCAGAGTGGCTGCCTGGGGACACGTGACGAAGCGTTGGGGAGTGATGGACGTGTTCGCTGCCCTCACTCTGGAGGTAGTCTCATGGTTGTCTCATGGGTGTAGACACTTGGCTAAACCTATCCAGTTGTATACTTTACGTAGTATATTGTATGTTAGTTTTAATAATTTATAAAAGCTATTTTTAAAAGTGAGCCACAGAGATACAGGGTGACACACAGATGGAGTCACCGCGGCATTTCTTCCCTTTCTCTCTCTTTCCATAAATACAACCGACCGCCACCTCTACCAAAGCCCCTGGGGACATAGGAGCTTATGTTCTCCTGAGACAGACACTCAACCGCTACGTCCACAATTAATTACGCAATTGCTACTAGCATTAGGACCATGAGTTCTGAGAGCTGATCTAGTCTGGGGGTCCGAGAAGTACTTCCTGGTGTTCGAGCTGAGACTGGAAGAAAGAGAAGGGTTTACATGGTGAAGGGGAAGGGGAACTACCTGCGAGGCTGAGGGACCAGCATGTGCAAAGTCCTGAGGTGGCAGGAAGTTAGCACCTGAGATTCACCTGAAAAAGCAATGAGGCTGGCAAGGTCCTAGGAGGCCACGTCATGGAGGTTGGACTTTGAAGAGTGAGGCAGAGACATGGAACAGCTGTGAGCAGAGGCGTCTACTCTCTGCCTTTCCTGGGCTCTCATTACCTAACCTCAGAGTCCTACAATTATTACAGTGAGTAAACACATTGAATAGACCCCACTGACTACACTCCCCCATGTGACAGACACTGGGCACCACCAATGTTCAAAATATATAGACTTGTATGAAAGGCTGGTGTATTCTGTGGATAATGCAAAACAAATCTGCTGCATCATCAAAAATGTCTGCTCCTCCACACACACACTAGAGGTGTCCACCCCCTTTCTGAGACTTCATCCTCGCACAAGAAAACAAAACCAACTCTCTCTTTTAAGCCCACACCTGCGGTGCTAGGAATGGCATTTGGATCTACGTCCCCAGAACCTAACCCCGTGCCTGGCAAATACTGGGCTCCAAAAAACTGTTTGCTCGTTGACTGAATGACCCCCTACAAGAGCGATCCATCCAGTGACCATGCCAATTTAAATGTTCATCTTTTGTCTCATAAGATTTCTTGATAAAAGGTCTGGTGTGGGCAGAAATGTGGTGCACGCCTGTAATCCCAGTACATGGGAGGCTGAGACAGGAGGGTAACAGGTTTGAGGCCAGCCTCAGCAACTTAGCGAGGCCCTTGACAACTTAGTGAGACCCTGTCTCCAAATAAAAAATAAAATAGGGCTGGGGTGTAGCTCAGAGGTAGAACGCCCCTGGGTTCAATCCCCAGCACCAAGTAATTCTGGGGCCACTGGTTTTGGCTGCAGTAAGACTCGTTAAGATACATTTTTTCACTCATTTTATTGGGTATGAAGTCTCAATTCCTACACCAAACAGGATTCCTCCCCAGAGAGGGCTTTTTCTGCCCTATTTGCCACTGCATAGTACACAGTACCGACATCAGGTTCCTCTCTCAAACTCTTTTTATTTTTTTCCTTTGAGTTAGGGTCGGATGAAGAGCAAAGAGATGCAGCAGCATTTCCTCTGCAGTTTAACTAAGAGATGCCTGGTAGCTTGGCTTTCCTGATGCCCACTGATTCTTCATTTGAGAATGTGAATTGGTGTCTTTGCCAACAACAAAGTCCAAAATAAATAAATACATAAATAAACAAACGAATGAATAATGTCCCAGCAGATACTCCAAGTGTTTTTGTTATTATCTCAGTGATAAGTATCTTTAAGGCTGAGCAAGATAGCGCTCATTTGGTTTATGGTTGCAGGAAGTCGAACTGTTGGGCCAGTAATAAATATGTAATTGCTTCCGGGCAATAGAAATTGGATGCATTTATTTAACAGATTGCTTTTAGCTACTACATATAACACCAATAGATTTTTTTTGGGTCAAATGTTGGCACCTTCAATACAGCTGGCCTCCGGGGGAGCTTGGTTTATAGAGTTACTGGAGGGTGGAGGCGTGGATAAGTCTGTCTGAACCAATCCCTTCTCAGGACTGGAGGGGAGAATGATATTGTGCACCTTTTAGATGTTTTTATGGTAGAAAGGTTATTTCAGATGGAATGAGTTTCTAGAGAAAGCCAAAGCATGGGTATGAAATTCTTACAAATGTTGCTGGATGGAGGTGGGGAGCTCTTTAAATGGAAGAATGTTTAGCTACTTAGGGTCCTTAATTCCGAAGTATACATTCTCATCAAGGACAGCCCAGAGATACTGATTTAACTAGAAACCCTCAAATAACAGAGAAATAGTAAGGTAGGGTGTATTTTGGGGAGACCAGATTACTAAATCGTGGGCTATTGGTCCAATTGGGATTTCTGGCTTTACTTTTTTATTTATTGAGGAATTGTTTGCTCTACTAGGTTGTCTGAAAGCCATTTCAAATTTTCTTTATAACATCTCCTACACTATGTCTTATTAATTGTGTGTGTCTGTGTGCATGTGGTACTGGGGGTTGAATCCAGGGGTGTTCTACCTCTGAGCTACACCACCAGCCCTGTTTTATTTTTTTATTTTGAAACAGAGTCTCCCTAAGTTACCACACACTGTCCTGGTACCTGGGAGACTCCTGACTCAGCTTCCCAAATACTGGGATTACAGGTGTGTGCCTCCACGCCTGGCTTTATTAATTATCTCTTACACTACAAACAGAAGCTTGACAAGGGATCAAAGGCCAGTTATTTCTGTATCTCCAGTGGTTAATAGTGGATGCTAAATAAATTATTTGTTAAGAAAATGAATGCTTCAGCTTTGCAATATGCCCCAGTGATACACATTCTTGTAGGTTCAGTGACTGTCACCAGGCATAGACACTGCTTCTGCCCTACACAAACGGTCCCATATGAAGAATTCACTTGGCTCATGGGGTACAGGCTCCAAGCTCCTCAATATCATTTGCATTGGAAAAGAAAAAGCAAGCGGAGAAAGCTGGGGTCTCTGAGCCCTCGCATGACACCACAGTTCCTCCTCCTCTTCTTCTTTTGTTTTAAATCTCAACTACACGCAGAAAGACTTAAGCTCAATCACTTCTCTGGTCACTAAACATAGGGTCCTGTTGTTTGCTGCAGTGTCTGACAGCACAGTGCTCTTCTCAGAGGTAGTAATGACCTCCGAATACCAAGTTCCCAGAAGCAGCTATTACAGTTCAGGCACCAAGGCTGCAGCCATTGACTTCCTCCTGTCCCAACCTACGGGAGTGAATGAATGGAAACCCCAAGACCATTTCTAAATAAATTACATTCCCAGAGCTGCCGCTGCTTGCTCTTTCTTCCACAATCGGAAAATTGCTTTTTACTTTGTTCATTTCTTAATAGATGAGCTTGTGGCCAGGAATGTTCAGCAACTGGACCTTTTATAGAAGTCCTGGCCAATGGCAGCGTGGTTGTATTCAAGCAGACACAGGTAGGGGCGATGCAGAATAGGATGCACTACCACGAGCCAGCCTCCCTGGCATTAGGTCCACAGATGCATTTCCAACAAGTAAGACCACTGTAGACCTTAATTATTTGGGTAAATCTGACTCCACAAGCAGCAACAATTAGACAATTCAATTAACTGAGACATAGGATGCTGGGGAAAAATAATCCTAAATTGATTACCTTATAGGTTCTTAAACAAGGATCCTGACTTCAGGGTGTCTGTGACCCTCTTCACATTTAAGCAAAAATTTTGCACATAAACTTTTGTGGAGAAGAAGGAATGTAACTTCTTAACAAATGTCAAAGGGGTTTGTGATGAAATAGTAGGTTAAGAACTACTTATTTTCTTAATTGGTATGGGAAAGGGCATTCTAACCATATTCAGCTTTTAAAACACACAATAACGGCTAACCGAGTTTGTTCTCTTTGTCCCTCAAATTTCTAAGTAGTTCTAAAGGGGCTTTTATTTTTTAAACATGGATGCTCATTTTAGCACTCAGTGAGTAATTCATAAATTTATAACAGGAGATTCAAATTAAAATTTAAATATACTATGATGATCATTTCACTTGGGGTATGTTTGACTATTTCTGCTGACTAGTCTAAACGTTGCTTAGTTATAACTTTTGATGGTGGGATCTCTGTCCTTCTTCAGCCAACAATTTCAAAAAATAATTGAAACTTGGGAGTTAAATATAAATGTAAATAAAATGCAAAAATGTAAAAAATAAAATATAAAATTGACTTTCTCTAAATGGTGGATGATTGACTAAAATCTCCGTTATGCTATTTGTGTACACGGGAACACAAAACCTGAACTTTGGAGTTGGTTCTCAAACTGTTAGGAATGGAGCCTAAAAGGCAGATGGTCTACAACTTTGCATTTGGGATATGTCAGCATTGGCCCCCAAAATCCAACGTTAAAGTAGAACCAGCTTCTCTTCTTGGATTTGAAGGAAGAGAATAGAGGAAATCGACCCCAACATTCTTTCTCTAGAACAGGAGTTTTAAACTCATCTGCACATTAGAATCAACTGGGGGGCTTTGAAAAATCCCAATGCCCAGGCCACACCCAGACCAATTAAATCAGAATGTCTGGAGGGAAGCCCCAGAACTGGTATTTTATAAAGAGTCCTAGGTGCTTCCAATGTGTAGTCAAGGTTGAGAACCATGACTCAAGCAAGTGTTTTAAGACTGAATTTACGCCAGGCTCTTACTTTGTTTCAGAATGTTTTAAAGGTGCCCAAATGTCCGCGTGTGCACACATCATCACAATTCAGGTCATTGATAGATGACCATGGGTATCTTTTTTTTTTATTTGGACAGAGTTAATAAAAATAAAATGTGGTTTGGATATGCCACGTCCCCCAGAAAAGCTCATGTATTGGCAATGCAGAAATGTTCAGAGGTGAAATAACTGAATCAGGGCTCTCATCTCATCAGTGGAGAAATCTGTGGAGAGATGAACAATGTGAATGGATTTCCTGGGTGGTAACTGCAGGCAGGTGGGGTGTGGGTCACTGGGGGCAGGGCCTTGAGCACTATATGTCCTCTCCCCTCCTCCCTCTCTTTCTCTCTGCTTCCAGCTGCCCTGAGCAGCTTTCCTTCACCATGCTCTGCTGTCATGATGTTTCTACCTTGGAGCTAGCGGACCATGGACTGCACCTCTGAAACCCTGAGCCAAATAAACCTTTCCTCCTCTGAGTTGTTCTTGCCAGGTATTTTGGTCACAACGATGCAGGAACTGACTAATACATTAAAAGAGGCTAAATGCAGTTGAATCCTGGAATAGAAAAAGACATTTCTGGAAAAACTGGTGAAATCTGAATTAAGTCTATGTTTTTTTTTTTTTGCGGTACCGGGGATTGAACCCAGGGGCATTCTACCTCCGCGCTACACCCCTGGCCCTATTTTTTATACTTTATTTTAAAACAGGGTCTCACGAAGTTGCGGAGGGCCTCACTAAGTAGAGAGAGACAGGGAAAGAGAGAGAGAGAGAGAGAGAGAGAGAGAGAGCTGAGGCTGGCCGCGAACCCGGATCTTCTGGTCTCCACCTCCCAAAATACTGGAATTACAAATGTGTGCCACCACGCCCGGCCTAAGTCTATGTTTTAGTTAATTTAGAACCAATGTTAATTTCTTAATTTTTTCCTCCTTGCAGTACTGGAGATTTAACTCAGGGCCTTGAATACTGAACTATTTTGAGACAGGGCCTCACTGAGTTTCCCAGACTGGCCTCTGACTTGCCATCCTTCTGCCTCAGTCTCTTGCATAGTTTAGTTTCTTAGTTTTGAGAAATCTAACATGGTTTGTAAGGTGCTGATGTTTGGGGAAGTGGGTGGAGGATGTATGGATACTCTTTGTACTAGTAACCTTTGCAACTCTTCTCTAAGTCTAATTACTTCAAAATAAAAAACTAAAAAATAAAAAAAGAGAAACTAGTAACCTTTGCAACTCTTCTCTAAGTCTAATTACTTCAAAATAAAAAACTAAAAAATAAAAAAAGAGAAGGCAGAGCTAGTATTAATGCTGCAAAATTGTTGGTTACTAACAATACTGAACATCCTTGGGGGTAATGTCTTACAATGTTGACTTAGACGTCTACTTTATTAATGAATATAACTTGTGGGGGTGAGAGAAACCTAAAGGAACTTCCAGTTTCCTGTCTGCATTCTGTTTTATGTATTTTTTCCTCAGGTCCCATCTAGATCCCACAAAACGTCATCAACAGCAGTTAATAGTGAGAGAATCACAGACAACATGTGTCTTAAGAGTCATATGTTCCACTAGATATTCTACTTTGAGGAATGAAAACGCTGCTGGTAACAATATCTTGCACTTGGACAGTATTTTACAGTTGACAGCACTTTCCAAGTGTTAATCTTGCTGGATTTGCATTAGGAAATAGGCAAATACATGCATTATACCATGGGCTATCATAGAGGATGAAGCTTCCGTTGCATTCTATTATGAAACAGAACGTAGCATAGATCACACGTGCATGCACACACACCTCACAGTGCACACACACAATTTGAAAACACAGCTATTAAAAGATCTCGTGTTAGTGTCACGTGGCACACAGAGAAAGGGCTGGGGACAAGCTCTAGGGCTGGCGCTTCCTGTCATAGGAATCACCCACTCAGGCTGGGTCACACCCACAGGCACAATTCTGTGGGGGCAGCTTTTGTTCTCTTTCCTTCCAGGAAAAGGAGGAAAGTTGAGATTACCAAAGAGGCCCCAGCAGTGCTGGCCCAGGTGTGGTCAGGCCATGATGGGCTGTCGCTGGGTCACAGCTGTCCCCTGCTCCCATTGGTTCTGTGTCCTTGCGCTAGCCCCTCAAAGGTGCTGGCCTTTGACTTTCTCTGGGCCTCCGACACTTGCCCTTTCTCTCCCACTGTGTCAGGCATATCTGCTGGTTTTTGTCCTGGAACCATCTGCCAGCTCCAGCTCTTTCCCACTGACCCCTGCTGGCCACCCGCCATTCTTGCCATCGCTAGAGACCCTCCTACCCAGATTCAAGGGAAGTGA
>PVJS01016836.1:0-36970 GCA_004027185.1 Glis glis
GTAGAGAGAGAGAGAGAGAGAGAGAGAGAGAGAGAGAGAAAGAGAGAGAGAGGGAGAGAGAGAGAGAGCTGAGGCTGGCCGCGAACCAGGATCCTCTGGTCTCCGCCTCCCAAAGTACTGGGATTACAAGCGTGCGCCACCACGCCCGGCTCAATATATTTTTTCAAACTACACACACACACACACACACACACACACACACACAACACAGACACATATACTATGGGATCCCAAAAATATATATACTAGTTCACATCTTTGTTTACTTGACAACTATTATGGACAACTCTCAAAACAATCCTACAAATATACACTGATACACGGCTCCCGACTTTGTCTCCACTAGAGCCCCTCTGAAGGCTTCACCTTCACATCAGGAATATTCAAAAGAAACCTCTGAAGGCTGCCGAGTAGGGCACGGCCAGCAGCCTTTTGCTGCGAGGCACCAGAGAGAAAGAGTGTAGGCCTTGCAGACCTTACGGTTTCCGCTTTAACTACTTAAGTCTGTGGTTGTCATTGGGAAGCAACCGTAGACAATACAGGAATGAGTGAAAGAGGCAGTGTTCCAATAAAACTTTATTTATGGACATTGAAACTTGGGTTTCATATAATGTTCACATGTCATGAAATATTATTCTTTTAATTGTTTTACAACCTCTATTTGTGTGTGTGGGGGGGGGGTGTGCTGGAGACTGAACCCAGGAGCAATCTACCTCTGAACTTCTGAACTATACCCCCAACCCTATTTTATTTTATTTTATTATTTTATTTATTTATTTATTTATTTATTTTATTTTGAAATAGGTTCTCACTAAGTTGCCGAGGTTTTCACTAAATGGCTGAGGCTGGCCTGGAATCTGCGATCCTCCTGTCTCAGCCTTCCCGGTACTGGGATTATAGGCATGCACCGCTGTGCCCAGCTACAACCTCTATTTAAAAATGTAAAACCCACTCTCAGCTTGCAGACTGTGCAGAAGAGAGGCAGCAGGCGAGATTTGGCCTCCAGGTCACAGGGACCAAACTCGCCTCCCGTTCTGGAGCCTGGTTGAAAATGACAGGAGCAATGAAGCAGAGAGTAACATCTTCATATAAGCTTGCTGCCTTCCCAGCAGAAGGGGCCCTTTCCTCTCGCGAGCTGCATCATCCCACCAAGTCTGTTAAACTCCATTAAACTCCCGTCTCACCTGTCAAAGTTTAGATCAAGTGCCACATCCTGTGTGAAGTCTGCCCTAGAGTCTTCCGAAGAATTAAAAGCTGCTCCCTCATCCAGGCGTTGCTTTTTTTTTTTTTTTTGTGGTACTGGGGATTGAACCCAGGGGCGTTCTACCTCCAAGCTACACCCCCGGCCCTATTTTTTATACTTTGTTTTGAAACCAGGTCTCATGAAGTTGCAGAGGGCCTCACTAAGTAGCTGAGGCTGGCCGCGAACCTGCGGTCCTCCTGTCTCAGCCTCCCAAGTACTGGGATTACAAGCGTGCGCCACCACGCCCGGCTGTCCCTGTGCGTTCTTTATCTGCCAGGCATCCAGAACTAGTATGGCGCTTGGCATCTGAGAGAGGTTGAACTGGACCACTTGCTGAGATTCACCCTACTCTACTGAGTGCAAGAAAAAGAAACACAAGCTGGGTGCGGTGGCGCATGCCTATAATCTCAGTACTTGGGAGACTGAGACAGGAGGATCACAGGTTCAAGGCCAGCCTAAACAATTTAGCGAGACTCTCAGCAACTTAGCAAGACCCTGTTTCAATTTTTTTTTTTTTTTTTTTTTTTGCCAGGTGTGGTGACATACTTGTAATCCCAGTACTTGGGAGGCTGAGTCCGGAGGATCTATCGTGGCTAGCCTCAGCTACTTAGTGAGGCCTCCGCAACTTAGTGAGACCCCGTTTCAAAATAAAGAATTAAAAAAAAAAATAGGGCGAGGGTGGAGCTCAGAGGTAGAATGCCCCTGGGCTCAATCCCCAGTACTGCAAAAAAAAAAAAATTTTTTTTTAAAAAGGCCAGGAGTATAGAATGCCCCTGGGTTCAGTTTCCAATACCAAAAAAAAAAAAAGGAAAAAAAACACAAAAACAAAGAAAAAGGAACACATTAGAATCAGTCTGGGAGTGGGAAGGAAGGGGGTTTATTTAGAATCAGAAACATCTTAAGGAATCTGAATTCAGGAAGCCTCCACCAAAGTGCGCTGGCTCTCTCTCCCTCTCTCTCTCTCTCTCCCTCTCCCTCTCCCTCTCCCTCTCCCCCCCCTCTCTTCTCTCTCTCTCTCTCTCTCTCTCTCTCTCTCTCTCTCTCTTTCCCCCCCCATCTGTATTCTCATCTCTACCTCTCTGAGTGAGTCTATTTAATTACTTTTTTTCCTCAGCAGTCCTCTCAGCTCAAGAGCTCATAGAGATCAGCTAGCTTGTTCTTAATTTTAAATTTCTAGGAGAGAGGGTCTGATTGGCCAGGGGAACTGGTTGCATCAGGTTCTTGGAAAGATTAAATAAGATGATAAAGACATGAAACACTGAGAGTGGTGGCCACACCGGTCATCCCAGTACTTGGGAGGCTGAGACAGGAAGATAGTTTGAGACCAGCCTCAACTAAGTGAGACTCCCGGCAACGTAGTGAGAACCTGTTCCCAACCAAAAAAGTACAAAGGGCTGGGGGTGTAGCTCAGAGGTAGAATGCCCCTGGGTTCAATCCCTGGTACCAAAAACAAACACAAAAAAAGACACGAAACATTGAGGACAGTCTTGGCACATAGCAAGCCGTCAATATAAGCATAAGTGCAGAAGCTTATCCGAATGGCGAATCCAGGAATCAGTTTCCAAAACAGAGGGAATAGTCTGGGCAGACACTTTAAAATGCTTATAAAAAAGCCGGGCGTGGTGGCACAAGCCTGGAATCCCGGTACTTGGGAGGCTGAGACAGGAGGATTGCAGGTTTGCTACCAGCCTCAGCAACTTAGCGAAACCCTATTTCCAAATAAAAAATAAAATAGGGCTGGGAGTGCACCCCTAGGTTCAATCCACAGTTACACACACACATACACACGCACGCACGTTTATAATACTTGCTGGCTTCATTCATTTCAAGATGGCTGAAGTCACGGTTATTGATGTATCTCTCTCACTCTTTTCCACTGTGTAGATGACATCTTTCCTTCCTTCCTTTCTTCTGCCCTCCTTCCCTCTGTTCCTTCCTTTCTTCTTCCTTTTATACTGGGGATTGAACCCAGGTGCATTCTACATCTGAGCTACACCCCCAGCCCTTTTTATTTTTTGTTTTGAAACAGGGTCTCACTAAGTTGCTGAGACTGGCCTTGAACCTGCGATCCTCCTGTCTCAGCCTCCCAAGCACTGGGATTACAAACACATATCCCCGTATGTGGTGATGTGTTTCTTTATGACAGGTCTAGAGCTTTACTCACTTTGGTGTTCCCGGTCCTAACACAATGTTCTGCACACAGCAGGCAACAGAAAACAGAATGATTTTGGGGGGGGCATTGTTTTCTTTTGTTTGTTCTTTTATTTTGGTACTGGGGATTGAACCCAGAGGCATTCTACCTTCCAGCTATACCACCAGCCCTTTTCTTTTATTATAATTATTTTGAAACAGGGTGTCTCTAAGTTGTTGAGGGTCTCACTAAGTTGCTGAGGCTGGTCTTGAACTTGAGATCCTCCTGTCTCATATGCCTGGATTATAGGCATAGGCCACCACGCCTGGCCTGAATGGATTTGAAAACGACATCTTAGCCGGGCGTGGTGGTGCACACTTGTAATCCCAGTACCTGGGAGGCTGAGACAGGAGGATCACAGGTTCAAGGCAAGCCTTAGCTATTTAGTGAGGCCCTCTGCAACTTAGTGAAACCCTGTTTCAAAATGAAGAATAAAAAAATAGGGCCGGGGGTGTAGCTCCGAGGTAGAATGCCCCTGGGTTCAATCCCCAGTACTGCAAAAAACCAAAAAACAAACAAACATAAAAACCCCCCAAAACGATATCTCTTATTCAGCCTTTAATGTCTCTTTCATCTTTATGAAAGATGCTCATTCCATGGCTAGTCCAAAGACATGACATAAAAGATAAATGTCCTTTTCTTGGTTTTAGTACTTTTTTTAATTATTAAATTGTCTTTAGTTCAGATAATTGCATTATTTCCATTTTAGGTGTCGAGGTCAAATAACCTCGGGTCCAGATGAACTCTGAACATAACTGTAATAGTTTCAGAGCAATTATTTCTCTCCAGCTCTGCGGGGCGGAACGACTTGGACTCTGGAGACTGGATTGTACGTAGGCCTTTCGTAAGGACCCTTCTAGCCTTGGGTGAGAACTGAACTCAGGGCTGGTTTGAGCCAGCATTGCTTAGCTGGGCCTGGTGGCTGAGGGAGTCTATGCAGGCTTCTAACAGCTCCAAAGCGCTCGGTGCCCCAGGCCAGGCCTAAATCCCTCTGCCCACTAAGGAGGCCCTGCAAGCTCACGTCCAAGGGCAGCAGCACCCAGGGTCGATCAGAGGTCATCTCTTTCCTGGCTCTCTGTGAACTCCTGGGGAGGTTCTCTCTGTCGCCTATTACACCGCCTCTGATCTGCTCCCTTGGGGGAGAAAATGGCTCATTGTTTACCAAAACTAGTTGCTCCCACCGGGAGCTCTGCTGAGCTGGGAGCTTCCCAAAGAAGTGAGTCCCAGGGCGATGCGAACACGCCTCACACTAGCGCAGTGGTCCAGTGTGCGCCCTCCTCGCCTTGGATCACAAGGCCTCTCTCAGGGTTTTCTTTTTTTCTTTTTTGCTTTTTTTGGCAAAGGAGTTTGAACCCAGGGGTATTCTACCTCTGAACTATACCCCCAGCCCTATTTTATTTTTATTTTGAAACAGAGTCTCACTAGGTTGATGAGAGTCTCACTACTTGCTTGAGTCCGTCCTCAAACCTGAATCTGCGATCCTCCTGTCTCAGCCTCCCAAGTACAGGGATTACAAGCATGTGCCACCATGCCCGGCCACCATGCCCGGCTCTCTCAGGGTTTTCTAAGCTCCCTTCCACATCCCACTTAGAAGGGGGGAGGGGACAAAATGGCTTTTCTGTCCCCCTAAAATGTCAGTTGTATGATTACACATGGACTTTGTTCATAACAGATGTTCTACGACTTTTGTACTTTTGTTTTGTTTTTGGTATTGGGGATTGAACCCAGGGACAGTCTACCTCGGAACTACAGATCCCCCCCTTTTTTTTGGAAACAGGGTCTCACTAAGTTGCTGGGGCTGGCCTCTAACCTGTGATCCTCCTGTCTCAGCTTCCCAAGCACTGGGATTACAGGCATGTGGCACTACTCCTGACTATTTTGAGGTATTTAATAATGTATGATCGGGGCTGGTCTTTCTCCCAAGAGGACTGTGTGTGATTGTGCACACACATATGTGCTAGGTCTCCTAATGAAATTTACATGACTCCAACTTACCATTAGTTATCCCATTCAAATAGCAATTATAAATATGAGTGGAATACAGGTGAACTCAAGCAAATCTCTTTATCCTTTATCAGCTAGTCAGGATCCTTCAAAAACATTTCATAGGTATCTGGTAAAAATTAGAACTTAATCAAAAAGTTGTCCAGAAAAAGCGAGAATAATAGTAACTGTGCTTAAAAAAATAATGTGTTAAGCCGGGCGTGGTGGCGCACGCTTGTAATCCCAGTACTTTGGGAGGTGGAGACCGGAGGATCTGGGTTTGCAGCCAGCCTCAGCTCTCGCTCTCTCTCTCTCTCTCTCTCTCCCTGTCTCTCTCTCTCTCTCTCTACCTAGTGAGGCCCTCCGCAACTTCGTGAGACCCAGTTTCAAAATAAAGCATAAAAAAATAGGGCCGGGGGTGTAGCGCAGAGGTAGAACACCCCTGGGTTCAATCCCCAGTACCGCAAAAAAAAAAAAATAATAATAATAATGTGTTAAGATGTTGGGGCATTAGCCAGGTGTGGTAGTGCATGCCTGTAATCCCAGCAACTCTGGAGGCTGAGGCAGGAGAATAAAAAATTTGAGTCTAGCAGGGCAACTTAGTAAGATCCTGTTTCAAAATAAAAAAATAAAAAGGGGAGCCAGGCATAGTGGCACACACCTGTAATCCCAGTACTTGGGAGGCTGAGACAGGAGGATCGCAGGATGGAGGTCAGCCTCAGCAACTTAGCAAGACCCTATTTCAAAATAGAAAACAAAGAAGACTGGGGGTGTAGCTTGGAGATAGAATGCCCCTGGATTCATCCCCAGTACAGAAAGGAAGGAAGAAGGGAGGGAAAGCGAAAGGGAGGGAGGGAGGGGGGAAGGCTTCAATTTTCTACCCATCTCAAAGATTCGGGTGAAGCGTATTGCAGTTGGTGGATTACCCAGATATCTTGTTCTTTTTTCTGTACTGGAGCTTTGGGCCTCTTAATGCTCTTTGCTGACGCGAAGCTTAGCCGAGAAGGAGATGAAATCTAAACCAATAATTTTGAAGTCCTAAAACACGAGTGTGTCACCATGCACTTCTCAGATGCTTGAACTCTACAGTGGATGATTTTGAGGGGTCTTTTCAGATAATCTTTGAAAATAATAGCATCGTCTCTCTAAGATACCCTGTATAGAAACCATTTCCCCCAACTATGTTTGCGGACTAACAGTTCACGTGGGAACCTAATAAAAGTAAAACAAATGATAATGCAAAGAGTATGTCCCCACGATTACCTGCGGGTCAGCAGAATCGATGGCAGTAGGGACAATCTAAGACAGCAGTCAAGAACAGGGGTTCGGGGTGAAACAGAATCAAGTCTGAGCCCCTTGTATTTATGAGCTGCGTAACCTTGGGCTAAGCACTTCATCTCACTGATGCTGCAAAATGAGAGCAAATACAACCTCTACCGTTTGTTGATTGCTTTTGTGTGCTGGGCACCGTGCTAATTCTGTCCCATGCATTCATTATCTAGTTTGGTTCTCAAAATAATCTCATGAGGAAGGTACTGTTAATATGTCCATTTTACAAATGAAAAATTGAAGCTCAGAAAGGTTGGGCGACTTGTCCGAAGTCTCAGAGTAGCGGCGCCCATAACTCAGTGCCTCACACGCCTGGCTGTAGAGACCGAGCTCATGAGTACCGCGTTTTAGTGTGTCCTTGCAGCCGCGCTCTTCTTAGAGGGTAGGTTGGGAGGATTAAATGAGATCGTGCAGGGAAAAAGCATGCTTGTGCACAGTGTTGTCGTTATTGCATATTATTCTTATCATATACTAGCAGCTAAAATTTGTATAGCATTTTACTGTTTATAAAGATCATTTACAGCCTGGCACAGTGGTGCATGCCTATAATCCCAGATACTAGGGGAGGATGGCAAGTTGGAGGCTAGCCTGGGCAATTTAGCCACACTCTGTCTCAAAATACTTTTTTATTTTTGCGGTACCGGGGATTGAACCCAGGGGCATTCTACCTCCGAGCTACACCCCCGGCTCTATTTTTTGTACTTTATTTTGAAACCGGGTCTCATGAGGTTGCAGAGGGCCTCACTAAGTAGCCGAGGCTGGCCGCGAACCCGGATCCTCCGGTCTCAGCCTCCCAAGTACTGGGATTACAAGCGTGCGCCACCACGCCCTGGCCACTTTTCTTTTTTTTTTAAAGGGGCTGGGAAAGCCGGTTGTGGTGGCTCACATCTGTAATCCCAGTACTTGGGAGGCTGAGACAAAAGGATGACAGGTTCCTAGCCAGGATCAGCAACTCAGCAAGACCCTGTTTCCAAATAAAAAATAAAATAGGGGTGGGGGTGTAGGTCAGAGGTAGAGTGCGCCTGGGTTCAATCCCCAGCACCACACACACAAAAAAAAGGCCAGGTGGAGGGGCTGGGAGCTGAGCATGGTGACACACACTTGTAATCTGTAATCCAAGTACAAGAAGATGGCAGGTTTGAGGCCAGCCTTAGCAATTTAGTGAGACCTTCAGCAACTTAGAAAGACCTTGCTTCAAAATAAATGAATAAATGAATGAATGAATGAATGAATGAATAAATAAATAAATAAATAAATAAATGGGACTGCGGATATAGCTCAAAGGCAGAATGCTCCTGGGTTCAATCCCCAGTACCAAAAATAAATTTTTTTTAAAAAGTAGGGGCTGGGGTGTAACTCAGTGGCAGGATGCTTATCTAGCACATATGCTACCTTCAAGCTACACCCCCAGCCACCACGCCTGGCTTCCAGATCTTTTAACTCCAGAAACAGCAACCTCACCCTGCCTTCCCATCACTGGGGAGTGCTATGTTTTTATATAACACATTTCACTTATTATTAGTAGACTTGGCTATTTTAAGATTAGGTGGGTTCTAATCTTGCCTGCTTCTCAGTTGCTGCTTTACCTTGGTAAATCTTGGAACCTGTTTCTCGATTTTCTGCTTGATTCTCTCTTTTATGTCAGACAATTCTCCCTCCAGGAGTGTGGAGGCGAGAGAAGTCTCCTTTGTCTCCCGCCCACTCGCTTTCCCACCGCACCATCTGCACAGGTAGGTAGATGTCAGATTGTGAATGGGCTGTGTTTTTTAAGGTTCGTGGGTAAGTTGGATGTTTGGAAATCGGAGCAATTTTCCTATGCTTGAATGGAGCTCAAGTCCCACAGTAAACCCATAGGAATCTATCCTAAGCCTGCACTAGATGCAGGAAAAAGGGGGGAAGGAAAGAAAGAGAAGAGGCCTGGGTCCCTCTTCTTCCTTTCCATCTTGGCTTGTCCCAGATAAAGTTCTGATAGTCTTTCCCTTTCCTCTCTCTTCTTCCCTCCTCAGGTTGGCTCCTCTCCCAGTGTCCCTATTGCTCTGAGCTACTCCCAGATCAGGCCTCCCTTACTCCCTTTCTAAGCTCCAAAACTATCTACTTGCTGACCCCATTTCCCCCCTCTTTATCCTCTAATCTAAATGGCTATTTGCTATGAACTGAGGTGTCTGCAGGAAAGGGGAGTCATGAAATAATTCACACTCAAGTGTGAAGGGCTGATTTCCCTTCTCCTCTCCAGAGGCCTTTGCAGTTTTTGAAAGATGATTATCAATGTAAGTGAATTTGTGATTGGCAGGAATTCTTGCAGTGAAACAAAATGAAAAACGACCATTGGGCAAAAGGCATCTTGGAAGAGGTATGCTATAGCAATATGGCAGAGCAGCCCAAGGAGGGCCCTGCTTTGCTCTTCCCTTTATGCCAGCACCTCTCCAGCAATGTGAGACCAAACAGGCATGCCACCAGCTCTTTGGCTTCCAATCTTCCCCATCAACCAGACAATTATTAGAACCATAGCTCTGGGCTAGAAAGGACTTTTGAATGAATGCCATTTTCTCATTGGGGGGGGGGCGTTGGGGATAAAACCTAGGGGCATTCTACTTCTGAGCTACACCCCCAGCCCCTTTTTTAAATTTTGAAACAGGGTCTTTCTAAGTTGTGAGGGTCTTGCTAAATTACTGAGGCTGACCTCAAACCTGTGATCCTCCTTTCTCAGCCTCTCAAGTCCTGGGATTACAGGCAGGCACCACCACCAAGTCCAGCCATTAGCTCGTTTAATAACTGTGGAAACGAGGCTGAGATAAGAGACCCAGGTTCACAGCCAGTGAGAGGCAGCGCCTGCACTAACACCCACGTCTTCTGCTCAGGAATCTTGGGCGTTTCCTCCTGTGCCCCATGCTTAGTACCTCAGAGGTCTCGGGAAATAAACTTAGAAACACTTGGGCATTGACCTGCTCACGCACACACTGGGATTTTCTTCATTCTCTTTGGAGTTGGTGGGTGGAAGCCTTCCTTGCTAGAGGCGCAGAGAGTCTGACCTGGTGTTCCTACCGGGTGTTTGGACTCGGAGGCTCAGCACACTCTGTCCTCTGCTGAGTGGGACCATGGAGGGATTGGGAAATGAGGGCTGTTCAGGGGCCCTGCTACAACTGTCTGCTTTATTAGTGACTCTTGGGAGATGGCATGGCATTTAACAGTACCAGTGCACCGGGCATGGTGGCACACGCCTGTAATTCCAGTATTTGGGAGGCTAAGATAGAAGGATCACAGTTTTGTGGCCAGCCTCAGCAACTTAGAAGACCCTCAGCAACTTAGTGAGACCCTGTTTCAAAGTAAAAAAATAAAATAGGGCTGGGATGTAGCTCAGAGGTAGAATGCTCCTAGGTTTAATCCCCAGTATAAAATAAAAAAAGTACCCGTGCAAATATTAGGATTAGGACTGCTTCCCTCTTCCTTCTCATACTTAGATTGAGCACTTAGATTTTCATTCTAATCATTGGAAGCACTCATCTGCCCCCTTAGCAGTGCAGCATGGAGGTGGTGACCGTGGTCTCTGAAAGGCTGTCTGCCTAGGCCGGTCTCAGTCACCATTTCCATTTCCTGCCCAAATGACCTTAGCAAGTTACTTGACCTGGGAGCCTCAGCCTCTTCAACTAAAAAGTGAAAGTGACAGTAGTATACACCTATGGGGTTGTTTTTATATACAGTTAAGTGCTTAATACTTTTTTTTTTTTTGGTACTAGGAATTGAACCCAGAGGCATTCTACCTCGGAGCTACACCCCCAGCCCTATTTTATTTTATTTTTTTATTTTGAAACAGGGTCTTGCTAGGTTGCTGAGGGCCTCACTAAGTTGCTGAGGCTGGCCTAGAACCTGTGATCCTCTTGTCTCAGTCTCCCAAGTATTAGGATGACAGGCATACGCCACCGCGCCTGGCTTAATGCATCTTAATACATGTTAGCTGTCGTCATTACTGTCACCATCAAAACTTTGTGGGTGTCTTCGTGTTTGTTTTTTCAATTATGAAAATATATTTGTACATTTAAGGAAGGGAAGCTTTCCTGTTCTCCGGTGCCTTTTCCACTGCCTGGCACTCCGTAAACTGTCATTCAAGGTTAAGGTGACCCTTTATGTAATTATTGCCGCAGAGGCCTCATTGGGTAGACTGAGTCAGCACCACTGAGATGTTGGTGGTGAGTTAGTGGCCTGTTCAGGAGAGGTCAGAAGTTCCCCTGGCTCAAAGTGAGAGGCTCCTTTCCCAGCCTCGGGGTGCAGAAGGGGTGCACCTGTATGGCCAGCGGGATATGGAGTGCCCTGAAGAACGTGAACTACCCGAGTGAGTGGGCAGAATGTGGTAGGTAAACAGTCACTGTGGAAACACAGTGCTCTTTGATCTCCAGTCCCCCTCCACCTCCTTGCTGTGTGACATCACCTAATCTCCTTAACCTCTCTGTGCCTCATTTTTAAAGTATCTATAAATGGAGATGCTAACTGGGCATTGTGGTGCACGCCTATAATCCCAGTACCTGGGAGGCTGAGACAGGAGGATCACAGGTTTGAGGCCAGCCTCAGCAAGTAGTGAGGCTCTCATCAACCTACCCAGATCCTGTTTCAAACTATAAATAAAATAGGGCTGGAGGTTTATCTGGGAGGTATCTGGGTTCAATCCCCAGTACCACAAAATATATAAATGGATAAATAAATAAATGAATGAATAAATAAATAAATAAATGGAGATGGTCTTAATGGAAATCACTTTGTGGTATAAGAGCTTGGGGGAAATGCTGAGAATCGAGTAAATATTCAGTAAAGAGTTATTCCCACCACACACATCACTGTGAATGGGAGTCTGGACAGATAGTTCTAGGGATTCTCAATAACAGAGAAGCAAGCTAAGGGGGGAAAGGAACAGAAACAAGAATGTCTTTGACGTGGTGAGTTTCAGGTTTTGGCAGGTC
Source organism: Glis glis (assembly GCA_004027185.1). Taxonomy (NCBI): domain Eukaryota; kingdom Metazoa; phylum Chordata; class Mammalia; order Rodentia; family Gliridae; genus Glis; species Glis glis. The sequence goes on from PVJS01016836.1 coordinate 11,696, forward strand.
GTTTAGCTAGTGTCAAGTGTAAAGAAAAAAAATCTTAATTCATTCCTTACTCCACACCTAGGATTCCACACCTATGACGGAATGAGTGACGTGTGTTCACATAACTTCCATGCCGTAGGGGGAGATTCTGAGGAACAGAGGATAAGCAACCTTCATGCAAAAATACAGCTCTGAACTGGGGGCGGTGGCGCGCGCCTGGCATGCCAATACTTGGGCGGCTGAGATAGGAGGATTGCGAGTTTGAGGCTGGCCTTAGCAACTTAATGAGATCCAGTTTCAAAAGAAAAAAATAAAATAGGGCTAAGGGGGTAGGTGGGAGGTAGAACACCCCTGGATTCAATCTCCAGTACCCCCCCTGCCCCAAACACAACTTGGCACCCCAGATGCTGGTGTGTAGGGTCGCTGTCCTGGCCTGGGCAGAGGAGTCCTGGTGCTGTCTGAGTCCACAGCAGGCTAAAATTATGAATGTCATGTAATCATCATGTCGTTCTTCTTCCTGATCTCAGTTGGGCTTCCTGATTTCGTGCCAGCTGCGAATTTGCACATCCTTTGTGGTCCTTTTTGCTCACATTTTATGCCTTCCTTTGCCATCTCATTTACTCTGCATGTTTCAATCTCTGGTCTTCCATTTTTCTTCTTCTTCTCTTTTAATGCAGTGTTGTTTCTCTCTCTCTCTCTGTCTCTCTTTCCCCTCCTTCCCCCTCCTCCCTCCACACCAATCAAATTCCTGCTTGCCTCTTGCCATAGCCACTCTCCCACCTCATCCCCCTCATTCCTAGAAAACGGCTCACACAGCCTCCCCTTCCCCCTCCAGCTCCCATGCCCACCCTCCATAAATTCCAGCCGCCTGGCAATCAGTAACTTCAGCATCACACTTCGCAGCTCCGGGAGTTTACACTACTTGTTACTATTCTCCTTGCTGCTGCTCTCTAGGGTTTCTGCTAAAAAAAAAAAAAATGCTCCACTTTAAAAATATCCTGGGTACAAGTTGAACCTGCAGTGAAGTTTACTCGCACAATCATGCATTTCATGGTTTTTCTTTTAACTAGTGCTCAGGTCTGTGCCCAAGTATGCAGAGAGGGAAGGCTGGATCCTCAGGGAAGGACAGGGAAGAAGAAGAAAACCACCTCAATGTTCAACAGAAGCCCCAGTGCGGGTCCACCCACCCTCTACCTCCCCACCCTCTGGATCCCAGGCCCGTGGGACTTTGCTTTCTCCTTTGCCGGGTCATTTATTTCAGCCTTCCCGGAGCTCGGATGGCCTCCAGGCTGCGTATCCTTGCACACGTGTGACCACTGCCGCGTTTTCAAAGGGCTCACCTCTCTTCTGCCATTTTCCTAGGACACAGGAGGCGGCTCTCTGCTCTCGCCCTCCCTCCTCTCTCTTTCTCTCCCTGCCCCCAACCCAGCCTGGGCTTTTTCCTGTCTCTTAACTCCACCAGTGAGTGCAGCAGCAACTAGCTGAGCTGCTTGCGTGTGAGTGAGCGTGTGTGTGTGTGTGTGTGTGTGTGTGTGTGTGTGTGTGTGTGTGTCTGCACAGCTAGGCCAAGCCTGCAACGCCGACCAGTCACAGGAGAGTTTTAGTTTGCATTCAGAAGAAAGGAGGAGGGGAGACCAGAGGGGAGGAGGGAAAGGTGGAGGGGAGGAGGGGGTGCGGAGAAGGGAGGGAGAATGTCTTGTTTGTGGCTTGTCAGCAATTGCTTGAGACAAGCTTCCATGTGTGAAAGCTACTTGGCGTGAATGCCTGGGCCGTACCAAGTGTCACCGCAGCAAGAGGGGGAGTCAGGAGAGAAACAGATCAGACCAGAGCAGACAATAGGCCCCTAAAGTGTTCCCCCTAAGTTGCTTTGATGTTGTCCCGGTGTCTTGATACCAGGAGGCCAGGGATTGCAGGAAAAGGGTCTTTTTTGTCTTCATTCACTTTCCCCCTCTCAGTTTCTGAAATGATTCTCCAGAATTTCTCCTCATAAAAAAGGTAAGCGCCCTAACAATTCCTTCTGTGGCAGGCTGGGTCGCCGTGCCTGGAAGTGGGGGTCTCGCTCCTGCGCCGCTCAGGAGGAGCGCTGGGGTCCCGCGATTGGAGATTCCTGCGTTGCCCTGGAAGTCTTTCCAAGCCTCTGAAGGCTGGGGATGGCCCCTCTTTCCAGGGAACCCCAGTAACACGATCTGCGTCTCTGGGTTGGTGGGGGAGAAGGGGTGGTAGGAGAGGGGTGGGAGGGAAAAAAGAGAGCGAGGGAGAGAAGCCTGAAAGAGAGGGAGCGAGGGCAGAGCCCTGGCTGAGAGCAGCCCCAACCCGAGCTCAGCTCAGCGAGGCCTTGGAGCTCCCAACTGTGCCTTCCCGGGCTGAGCCAGGGCGGCTGGAGCTGCGCTCAGTGACTGCAGAGATTGCGTCGAGCTTTGTGCGTGCGAGTGTGCCCGTGGGTGTGTGCGCGCGTGTGGACTGCCCACACGCTGCCCCGGCGTGCCTCCTTGGGAAGGGGAGGTACCCGGTCCTCACCGCCCCAGCCCCAGCCTCTCCCAGGCAGAGCAGAACTGCCGCGACACCATCCAGAAACTTTTCCAGTCTCAGAGATTTCTCTGGTCTTAGGCACTGCGAAGGAGTTGTAGGGGGCCCCCGGGCCTCAGTTTCCCTACCTGTAAAACGGAGAGGGCTGATGGGAGGAGGGGGATGCTGGAGTGCCCGCCTGGGATTTTAGCAAACCCGAACCGATCACTAGGTCTCAGACGCGTGGAGAAATCTGCAAGCTAGAACCGCGGTGAAATCACAAAGTACAAGTGTTATCCTTCTTCTTGGTCATCACCGTCATGATAATAAAAACCATCATTAAAGACACCCCGAGACAAACAGACCGGAAAGTACAGATCAAGTATGGGAGCATTTCCAAGGAAACAAAAAGCCTTTTTCCACCTGTTGGCTTCTGTCCTTTCGTCTTGTGTCTTTTCGTTAGATTTATTGGCCGATTTGTTCAGAGAATGGGGTGGGAGGGGTTGGGGTTTCCCCTTTCCTCCTCCCTCCTACATATTTTTTTTTAAAAGAAGGTCAATGTAAGATGCTCCATGGCCAGCAAATGTGCCTCCTGTTATAGTAGTTTATTTAAGACCTTGTGTTTTCTTGGCACAGGCAGGGCACGCATACACGCCTGTAAACTCTACCTTGGAGGTTAAAGATTTTTATTGTGGCTTTTAGAGATTAAATGAGATTTATTTACAATTGCCGTTTATCAGAGAGTAAATAGCTTACTGTGTGTGTATGAGGGCAGGAATGTGAAGGCTGCTCACTCGTGGTTTTGTGGATAAAACCTTTTGCTTTTTAAAGTGACATCTTGGGAGATGGGAATAGAAGCTTAACATCAGTGCCCAATGTTCATCTTTAAAATGTTTGTTTGGAAGGAAAAAATGTCTGCTTGTTTGTTTTTGAATTGTGGATTTCCTTTCTTCTGCTCTTACACGGTGATTATTTTAAGGCCCTCCGTTGTGGCTCTCTCTCTCTCTCTGAATTCTCTGGGGGAATTTCGCTTTCTTACCTAATTCTAGGTTTTCTGTGACTCTGCTACTTGTCCAAAAAAAAAAAAAAAGGAAGAAAGAAAGAAAAATCTGTTAGGAGTCTGGGAGGCTGTGACTCCTTCTATTCTAACTGCAAATGTTTATCAGACTGACTTGCTGTGGTAGCTAGAGATTGAAGCAAAGGCCAGCCCTGGTTGAGAATATTTATGTTCTTCCCATAGAGGCCCCCAAACCTGACTTTTGGGTGTGGGAAAGGATGAAAGAAAAATATTAATTGGCCTTGATTTGGCAAAAGATGGTCCCCTCAAACCCCACATTTAATGTCTTATTGAAATAGAGCTGTACTTTATATCTTAAAACTTAACTCTTTTGTACTTTAAGCAGAAGATCTTACCATGGTTTGTCTCTGCCAAGCTTTCGGGGTCCTGATATCTTCCTAAGATGTTAGAATTTCAGAACTGCAAGGGAAAAGAAAGGTTATTTGTCGTGTTTTAGATGAGAATGTTAAAGCCCAAGGAAGATAAATAATGACATGGGGGTTTCAAGGAGGCTGTGGTGGTCTGGGGCTCCGAGTCGCCTGGGGTCCTGCCAGCCACCGTCCATCCCACACTCTGCGCTCGACCATCGGGGAAGGCACCTTTCCCAGTTCTGCTCTCCACACTGGGTTCTAACAGCAGGTTCTGCCCCGCTCATGTCACCTCATGGTGTGTGCGTGCACACACACACACACACACACACACACACACACACAAACACACACAGCAGACCTGGGTCTCAGCATGAATCCGCATGAATTCCTTCATGTATTTATTCATTTACTCAGCTGATATTTAGGGGCCTTGACTACACATCGGGCACCTTATCGGGCCCTGAGGATGTAGGAAAGAGTTCAGTAGATATGCTCCTGTCCCTAGGGAACTTGCAGTCTAGTAGGTATGACCAACATTAACCACCTAGTTACACAAATTGGTAATTACAGTACTGGGAACCAAACCCAGGGCCTCTCACATGCTAGGCAAGCATTCTACCACTAAGCTACACTCCCACCCCATTTTATTTTTTTTATTTTGAGACAGGGTTTTGCTAAGTTGCTCGGGCTGGCCTCAAACTTGCGATGCTTCCTGCCTCAGTCTCCCGAGTAGCTGGGATTACAGGTGTGCACCACCACACCCGGCTAATGATCACAGCATTGATAATATATATTGAACAGCATGCAGATATTATAATGCAGGCATAAACTTTTATAAGTTATTGACCTAAAGTCTGTAACTAGACATAAGCTAACTGTCCTTTTCTTTTGTGGTTGAGTCCCCTTACCCACGCAATCCCCAATCTACTGGCGGGGGAGGGGGTATTTGTACTCATAGAAAGCTCCGAAATTACAAAAACTTTAGAAAATTCTCTCTCTCTCTCTCTCTCTCTCTCTCTCTCTCTCTCTCAGCACACAGTACAGCAGAGACACAAATAACATCTGCTAACCCTTTACAGTTGTACTATTAAATAACTTCACACTTGTTGTGAGCCGGCCTATGTAACAGTCATTATCGGGGTAATTCGCGTTAGCCGTAGCCTCTGCGCACTGTTAAACCCTAATGGGTGTTGGGGGGGACTGTGGTTAGTGAGGCTTTCGTCTCACTTTACTTATTACATAGTTCCTGGGCTGATCCTAAATGCTTAGCTGCAGGAAACTCCACCATGATCACAGTCATCTTGGAATTCCAAAGACAGTATGTGTCATGAAATGGCCTTTCCCACCCCACCCCCAGCAAGGATAAGAAAAGAATTCTTTTTTTTTTTTTTTGCACTGGGGATTGAACCCAGGGACATTCTACCTCTGAGCTACAATCCCAGCCTTTTTGTATTTTTTACTTTGAAACAGGGTCTCGCTAGGTTGCTGAGGTTGGCTTCGAACCAACCTCACAACCTCCTGTCTCAGCCTCCCAAATACTGGAATTCCAAGCGTGTGCCACTATGCCTGGCTAAAAAAGAAATGATTTTTTAAAAATCTCTTCAATAGATTCCTTTAAGTTTGGATTAATAAAATCTTCCTGGTTTGGTAATATCAAAAGTTAGGGCCATCTCCCCAGCTCACCCCGTCCTCTGTACGGTTTTCCTTGAAGAGAAAATCTGGTTGAAATGCCAGTCATTTCCAAGAAGATAGGTTTGATGTAGTGCTTGTATCACCATTTTCTAAACGGTGTCTTTCGCTAGTACTCAGGGAAGTGTTGTCTCCATGTTGTCAATCTGACTTTTTTTTTTTTTAAAGATTAATTTGATAGTTTAAAAAGAAGATAGACATGCCCACCCACACATAAATCATAGGTTTGGTACCTCTGCTTTGGGAACCCCCCCACACACGTTGTGTGGTTAAGTCATGTCAGGAGAAAATGAGCGTCATTTCTATGCACCCAGCGTTGTTATACACGTAGGGAGGCACCCAGCCTGCATTGTAACAGCAAGCTGCATGGGAGATGGCCGTGGTCTGCATTTGGCACCTGTCGCCAGTGCCTTCTCTATTTGCAAGTCTTTGATCACTTGGGACAAACTCTTCCTCCCAAATGTATTACTCACTGGGAGCTGCCTCTGGGAGAGGCCATCTGAGTTGACTTTGGAAGAGTAATCCAAAAAGAGTGGCAAGTTGAAAAGTGAATCCAACAAGGACCTGGTGGGAGGAAAATCTGATAGGGAGCCAGATAGCAGGAGTACAGGTCATTCTAAACTCTGGGACAATAAAAATGATGACTGTTACAATATTTTGTGTGTGTGTGTGAGTGTGGTACTCAGGGTTGAACCCAGGGGCATTCTACCTCTGAGCCCTTTTCATTTTTTTATTTTGAAAGAAACAGGGTCTCACTAAGTTGCTGAGGTGCCTTGAAGCTGTGATCCTCCTTTCTCAGCCTCCCAAGTTCTGAGATTACAGGCGTGTGCCACCACACCCGGCTGACAATAACAGCATTTTAAAAGGTGCAGCATGCAGGTACAGGGTATAAGTAAAAATGCTGGAGCCTCTAGTACCACTAAAGGCAAAGTTAACAAGACAGGCAGGACACCCCCCAAACTCATCAGTCACAAATGCTGCTTCTGCATGTAGCTATACTGGAAGGAATTTTGTGTTTTCTCTCCCCCTGCCCCAAATGCATAAATACAAGATGCAAAATGGAAATTTTCTCCATTCCTTTTAAGCCCTGACATCTTAATGGACTCTAAAATATCTTCTCGGTCCGCTCTTATAACAGACCTGTGAATTAAGTAGCATTGTTATCGTTCTCCTTTATTTGTGTAAGGTTACATGACTCACCCAGGAACTCACAAGAAAATGAGGAGTGAGACGGCTAGCCCATTAAATCTCCCTGTGAGGTCTTATGTTCAGGAGATGAGAAGCATGGAACTGAGGCAATCACCATGCTATGCAGGTTATAGGTACTGTGTTGATACAGCAGTAACATACTGGCCTTAGTTTAGGCCCCTTTATTTTTATTTATTTATTTGGTACTGGGGATTGAACTCAGGGGCATCCTACCTCTGAGCTATACCACCAGACCTTTTTATTATTTTATTTTGAAACAGGGTCTCTCTAAGTTGCTAAGGCTGGCCTCTAACCTGCAATCCTCCGGTCTCCACCTCCCATGTACTAGGATTACAGGTGTGCACCATGATGATCGGCAGTTAGGCCCCTTTAAAGAAAAAAAAACCACTAGGATTTACAGTGTTGATCAAAAAAAAAAAAAGGCATCTCCAAATCTGACTTAATAATGACATATGTTCTACAAAGTCCATCGGGGCAGCTTCTGGTTTGGGGTTTGCCAAAATTCCCATTCCACTTCTCTGATCTCCTTTGGAAGGAGGAAATTGACTAAATTATCTTTAAGCTTCCTTCCATCTCTGCTATTCAATGTTTCTCAAAATCAGTGAATAAGAGATTCCATGAATCTAGTGTTTTGGTCACCTTATACAAAGCCCAATTTAAAAAAAAAAAAACTATGGGTACCACTGGGAAAATAGAGTGGGTTTTGTGGATGTGTAGGATTCATTCCTATATATCCACCATACAAACTATATTGACATTTCGAGGTGAAAAACATGATAGAGAAAAGTGGGATTTTAATGTATGGTTTTTAAGAGAATTTGCCAGTCAGCATGCAGGCACATGTGCAGAAGACTACAGAACCATTGAAAAAGAGCTGGCTGTTTTGAATGCACGTCTTCCTGGATAATAAGTATGCGTGTAAAATGGACGGGCACTGGGTCCATCTCTTAGCTCCACCATTCTCACGTGCCTGTTCACAGAAACCGTGCTGTTTCTTTTTGTAGGATGCTCACACGTTGTTTTGAGGACGCAGAGGACCAGTTTAAGCAGCTGGTGCTGAAGATACATGCTATGTGTTTAACACTGCTTTTGGAGATGATAGGGCTATGGACAATCTTTATGATATGCAACTCCCAAAAGATATTATCGATGACTTGCTGATATGATATATATATATGTTATGTGTGTGTGCATATATTACATATACCTTTAGGATGTGAGTAATAAACTGCTCCTGACATGTGATGGGGGCGAGATGGAGAGGGGAAGAGAAAGAATGATGTTTTCATTAATCACGCCACCTCTATGAGTAATATCAAGCTCTATTCATTTAAAATTGGTTAAGCCTTTGAAAAGATATAATTTAAAAATTTTTTACACGATGGCTCTTAATGCAATTTTTTAGAACCCCAATGTTAATTCTTTTGCCATGTTTTAGGAATATCATTTTTCTTGTAGCAAAGGAGACTATTTCCAGGTTGCTTTGACAGTTAGTAAACCAATGATTCTTTTAATTGGTCTTAAGCTATTTTTTTCTATCTAAAAAAAGTAACATGTAAAATACAATGACTTTCTAACTGGGAAAGGGGATTTTGAAGACAAACAATTCACATGTATATGCAAATAAATAATTATTTTTGACTTATTTTGTTGCTTTATTCTGGTTGCTTAGAATTTTAAACATTGGATAACTTGTTTAATTCCATAACAATCCTAAAAAGTAGATACACAAGAGAAATGTATTATTGACTTTAAAGATGAGATAACAGGAATGAGTATATCAGCAGGCTTTTTAGAACATGAAAAATACTCTAGAAATATATAGAATATTTATGTGTGTGTGTGTGTGTGTGTGTGGTGCTAGGGATTAAGCCCAGGGGCATTCTACCTCTAAGCAACACCCCCCAGCCCTATTTTATTCTTTATTTTAAAACAGGGTCTCACTAGGTTGTAAAAGGCCTCACAAGTTGCTGAGGCTGGCTGCAAACCTGCAATTCTCCTGTCTTAGCCTTCCAAGTACTGGATTACAAGCATGTGCCACCATGCCCAGCTATAAAATGTTTAGTTATGAATGAATGCTAACTACTATGAAGGAAATGAAAAGCATATTCTATATGTCATTATTGCTGATCTAATTTTTAATGGTCTAAGTAGTTTCAAAAGTATTTTTATGTCATTTACTTAAAGATTTAAAATGCCTTTAGTCTACAGCATTGGAGAGAGTTAGTAATTCCACAAAAACCATAATCACCCTTTTTCCTGAAAAACAAATCCACAAACTCAAAACTGCCATTAGTAGCATTTGAAAGAAGCCAAGCCATGGTTAATTAGAAGAAAAAGTTGTGAACCTTGTTGTAGCTTTCTTTTGTCTAATACTAGATACATTGGACTTGTGTGTGTGTGTGTGTGTGTGTGTGTGTGTGTGTGTGTGTGTGTTATATACTGGGGATTAAACCCAGGGACATTCTACCTCTGAACTACACCTTCAGCCCTTTTTATTTTTTGTTTGGAAACAGGGCATCACTAGGTTGCTGAGCGTCTCAACAAATTGCTGAATCTATCCTTGAACCTGCGATCCTCCTGTCTCAGCCTCCCAAGTACTGGGATTACAGGTATGCGCCACCACGCCTGGCTTACATTGGACTTTTTATTAGCCTTCAGCTTGTCCAGTTAGTATAAGTTTGAGGAGAGAGATTGTGCTGAGGTCCTGTGGGTAAGGGACGCCAGGAGTGAGGGTCAAGGACGTACTTGCTGTAAGGATGCCTGTTTGGTGGTTTACTACATAGAAGTCCCTGACTCCCCGGAGTGTTTAGGCAACTGTAGTGTAAAGGTTTCAAGACTTTGACTCCCGTGCCAGGCTGGTCCTCTCCTTGGAATGTCCGTCTGCTTTGACTTTTCCAAGACAGCTCCTGCTGCCTTTAAGGCTTATCCTGGGCATTTCTTCTAAAAAGCTTCCTGACCCAAACCTCCCTATCCCTGCTCATCACCTGAGCTGGGCATGTCCTCGGGCGTCCCTTACCACAGGGTCCTGCATTCCCCTGCCTCCCGCTGTGGCTGTGGCTCCCTCAGGACTGGGACTCTCTCTGGGTTTTATCCCCCTAATGCCTAGGACAGGGTAAGGCAGAGCAGTCGATCAATAAATGCTGTGGCAGGAATAAACAATTCAGATAGAAATATAGCTTATTAATAAACTTGTCTAAATACAAAAAGAATGACAGAAAAATATGAAATTATACAACATTATGTCTCACATTCTATTTATTTATTCATTTATTTATTTTTGGTACTGGGGATTGAACCAGGGACCTCCTACCTCTGAGTTACACCCCCAGTCCTTTTTATTTATTTATTTTTGGTGGTACTGGGGATTGAACCCAGAGGCATCCTAACTTCGAGCTATACCCCCAGCCCGATTTTATTTCTTATTTGCAAACAGTGTCTTGCTAGGTTGATGAGAGCCTCACTAAGCTGCCTAGGCTGGCTTCGAACCTGCGATCCTCCTGTCTCAGCCTCCCAAGTACTGGGATTACAGGTGTGTGCCACCACTCCCGGCTTTTAATTTTTATTTTGAAACAATGTCTCACTAAGGGCCTGGCTAAATTGCTGAGGCTGGCCCCAAACCTATGATCCTCCTGTCTCGGCCTCCCAAGTACTGGGATTACAGGTGTATGCCACCATGCCAGCTATTTCTCACATTTTAAAAGAGAAATTTCTCAGCTGGGTGCAGTGGCGCATGCCTGTCATCCCAGTACTTGGGAGACTGAGACAGGAGGATTGCAGCTAGAGGTTAGCACAGTAATTTAGCAAGACTTTGTTTCAAAATAAAAAGTAAAAAGAGCTGGAGGTGTGGCTCAGTGGCAGAACACCCCTGGATTCAATCCCCACCCGGGAAAAAAAGGGGACATTTCTCATAGGTAATTCATTCCTTCTCCTGTTGCAAAGAAGAAATTGTACATTCGTAGTGAAGTATTTTGTATGCCCCAGATCCTCCCTTTTCTAATACCCAGCTTTTCACCTCTAAAGCTTGCTTTCCATGTTTCCCAATCTTGGGCTTTGTGATTCCCTACTAAGAGTGTATTTTATATGTCAAAGAATCACTGACGATAAACAATTCAGCTACATTTGCCTGTCTTACCCCTAGTGGGCCCATTTATTGATATTTAGGCAGTAGCTAAAGGGAAGTTTCTTCTGTCTCAGAAATGGAAAATAAAGAGATCTTTGAAGAAATCTCTGCAGTCAGGGAGCAGTGAGGTGAATGCCTGGCATCCAGGAATCCGCAGTTGTGACCATCAGAAATAAAGAAGACAACAACACACTTTAATTTTCTAAATTAAAGGTTTTGAGTGCCGAACTCTCTAGAAAAGGGCTTTCAGTGGCAGAGAACGGACTCACTCACGTTTCCTCAAGAAATGGGGCATTTGTTGTGAGGATGCTCACAGACAGAGCTGGAAATCGGAACTGGAGAGCTTTCTGGTACCCCGAGCCTGCTCTAAGGGGCTCTGGCCCCACATCAATCCATCCCCTGACTCCGGTTTGCTTTCCTCGCCTTCTGTGGCCATCCGCTGGCTGGGGCTCTTGCTCTCCTCTGGCGCATGGCTTTTGCTTACACCTAATTGTTGCTTCTTCAACTTGCTGAGACCCCAAGTCTAGAACGCTCCCTCCTCTGGCCTGTCTCCGTCTCGGCTTCTTCCTAAAGGTTTCTGGCTTTATATTCATGGTGCTGGGGATTGAACCCAGGGGCATTTTACCCCCGAGCTACCCCCCCAGTCCATTTGATTTATTTTATTTTATTTTTGGTACTGAGGATTGAACCCAGGAGAATTCCACCTCTGAGCTACACCCCCAGCCTTATTTAATTTTTTATTTTGAAACAGGGTCTAAGTTGCTTAGGGTCTCACTACGTTGCTGAGGCTGGCCTCGAACCTACGATTCTCCTGTCTTAGCCTCCCATGTGCTGGGACTACAAGTGTATGCCACCGCTCCTGCCTAGAATTGCTTTTTACTAGGAACTATGGAAGGGACATCTTCCTCCCAGGTAGCGGGCAACAAATATATTTGACATATCTAATATAAGTCCATTATGGAAGTTAGGATATTAAGGCTAATTAGGTTATTAAAAATTGAAAAGTTTCATAGGTGATAATTAGTATAACTGAGAGAAGAAGACCATGAAAACAGATAGAAATTTTATTTATTTATTTATTTATTTTTCGGTACCGGGGGTTGAACGCAGGGGCGTTCTACCTCCGTGCTACACCCCCGGACCTATTTTTTATACTTTATTTTGAAACCGGGTCTCACGAAGTTGCAGAGGGCCTCACTAAGGAGAGAGAGAGAGAGAGAGAGAGAGAGAGAGAGAGAGAGACAGGGAGAGAGAGAGAGAGAGAGAGCTGAGGCTGGCTGCGAACCCGGATCCTCCGGTCTCCGCCTCCCAAAGTACTGGGATTACAAGCGTGCGCCACCACGCCCGGCAGATAGCAAATTTATAACCAAGAAGGAAATTGGGAAAGAAAAGTGTAGAAGAATTAGCTCTTAGATGAATGACATTTCATTCATTTGTTAAAAAGTAAGAGTAGAACTGGGCATGGTGGTGCATGCCTGGAATCCCAGTACTTGGGAGATGAGATAGGAGGATCGCAGGTTTGAGACCAGCTTCAGCAACTTGGCGAGGTCCTCAGCAACTTAGCAAGACCCTGTTTCCAAATAAAACATTTTTATAAAGGGCTGGGGGTGCAGCTAGGCCAAAGGGTAGAATATTCCTGGGTTCAAGCCCCAGTAATTAAAAAAAAAAAAGGCAAGAGTAGGTGAATAGTGAGAATGAGCATATATTGACAGGGATCCCCAGAGTTAGTTTACAAAGCAGGCAAAATCCTGAAACTGGGGACCAGAATGAGGACAAATGGAAATACTAAACCTCATAGGGAGCTGCGGCCTGGGCTTTCTTCCTGTGTTTTTTCCCCTACACTTCCCTAGTCTATTCTTGAACCTTCTTATCTGTAGCTTCTGGAACAACCTGAACGAAACTAGTTATGTGACCTTGGACCGGTTATTCTCTCTCCAACTCAATTTCCTCATCTGTAAAATAAGGATAATAATTACTATTTCAGTTATCTTCTTATAAGAATTAAATTAGATTGGATCCTTTATTTACTTATTTGTTTGTTTGTTTATTTATTTTTGTGGCACCAGGAATTGAACCCAGGGGTATTCTATCTCTGAGCTACACCTCCCAGTGCTATTTTAGTTTTTATTTTGAAACAGGATCTCGGTAAGTTGCTGAGGGTCTCACTAATTTGCTGAGGCTGGCTTCAAACCTGCAATCCTCCTGTCTCAGCCTCTGAAGTGAGAGCCTATATTTAAACTGACTAATACATGGCCTGGTATGTAACTGGTCCTCGTTCAGTTGTAGCACATAGGGAGGAAGGAAGCATCGATGGGACAGTGTGCCCAGTAAAATTCCACTTGTTCTATCATTTATCCCTCATAACAATCCTGAAGGACTCGCATTATTATTTCCACTTTACGAGTCAGAATACAATAATAATTGACTGTTTGCTATGTGCCAAGATCTGAGCTAACCTCTTTCATACATTGTCTCCTTTAAGTGAAGACAGGTACTATTAACATCTTCATCTCATCATCAAAGACACTGAGGTCTAGAAAGTATAACTTGCCTAAGGTCATACCACTACTAAAGTACAATCGTGAGCACACACCTGTAATTTTAGGACTTGAGAAGCCGAGACAAGAGGATCACGGGTTCCAGAACAGCCTCAGCAAGTAGGGAGACTCTCAGCAACCTAGCAAGATCCTGTTTCAAAACAAAAAAAGAAAAAGGGCTAGGAATGTAGCCCGAAGAATGCCCTGGGTTCAATCCCCAGTACCACAAGAAAAAAAAAAAAAAAAGAACACTCATAGTTAGAATGTAAGTCTGTGTGCACCTGGGTTAGTCCATCTCCGAAGCTTCAGCAAAGTCCTAAGTGACTGAATCAAAGTTCGGGTCTGGTTAAGGGCGGTACTCCTTCAGTCCGCTACCAGACCCGCGCCCTGACTGAGTGAAGGTAGTGGTAGACACATGACTCCCTTCTTGCACCTCAATCTGAGTGCTGTGATTAAACACGCAAGGGCAAACTTTGGGAAAGGGACAGACCAAAAATTTTTTTTAAATAATTTAAATTAAAATAAGGTCTCTGAGACCTGAAGAAATCATTTAAATCAAAATAAAGTCTCCGGGACCTGAAGAAATGATGTATAAACATGCGATGACTATTTCTTGTGTGTCAGCCAATGAAAAGTGAGCTTGGCATTGCAGGGAATGCAAGATGTATGGGGTCTGAATCTCGACCTTTAGGGTGCTTTCTTCCTGTTGGAGAGAAACAGGGGATCACACAACTAGTTATAAAGTATATAGGAATGGATCAAAGAACTGCAGGAATCAATTAATTGCAAAGAACAATTAATTTGGCCAGGAAGGATGGTGAAGTGGGGGAAAGCTTCATGCAGGAGATGACATTGGCTATGGTCCTTGAGGGACAAAGATAGAAGAACCGAAAGCCTTCTATTCTTCTATTCTTCTTCTTTGCACCGGTGGTTTTATAAAAGGTGGTATTAAATAGCTAACTTCATAATAATGTAATACAGTTAGCAGAATAATATATTGACAGTGTTTTCAAAGATTAGGTTCTTTGAGTGGAAGTAAAGCAATGTTTACTCTTATTAATCATAAAAATGGGCTGGCATTTCCTAGTCTACACTTGTGCAGATTTCTACTGAGGGAGTCAGAAAATGGAATCCCATGTTCTATGCTTCCAAGGCCAGGGCTCTAGAGTTGTGTAGTAATCCAACAAGGGCCCCGAGTCCCTGGAGTGACCACATGGCCTGCTGTCAGCTCTCTAGAGATACCAGGTAGAACTAAGATACTGGCAGGTAGGTCATCTATCCATCTACTCTTGGTTGGAGCTTTTAGTCTATAGCTGGAAATTCCCAATTTTTCTTACATACCATACCAGGTTTTCTGAAAAAAAATTTTTAGATTGTCCTAATTTAAAACATCCTGTCTTGTGTCCATAGTACATTCATGATTGGTAGTCTATATATTCTGCTTGTTTCAGGTTGTTGGTTGAGTTTCTACATTCTAATCCTGTTTAAAGAGGCCAAGGAGATATCTGCCCAGGGACTTTACTCACTTGCAATGGGAAAGTGCATACTAGTCTTTACATCATAAGGCAGAAATCCAGTAAAGAGCTCTTGTTCTGTTTTGGTTGGTTCTTTGTTCTTGTCGATGAACGTTATGCCCTTCCTTCAAGGTCTGGCTCAAATGTCACTTCCTCATGAAGTCTTTCTCAATTCCTAGAGGAAAGCCAACCTCAGAGAATCCATGTGACCATCTCCTCTTCTCAGAGTGCCCACAGTAGCTTCATGTGTTTGCCACCACATATCACTTAACAGGTGATACCCAGGTGTCCGGCTTCTATTCCCCTTTGCACCCCCAGAACACCCAGTGGGGTCCCTGTCTTACAAATAGTTGACACCAAAGTCACTTACTGAATGCTTGGCTTCTTTGGACCTGCCTTGGGTAGAGTAACATTGGTGTATGTGTCCCAGGTCCCTTTGGAAAAGAAATACTGCTTTAAAAAGAGTGTCTTACTTGATTTTAGGATGAAAGAGATTACATACTATAAACAGTAATTGCAATGATTATTAATAGGCCTCATTGAAGTAGTAGGAACTGATAGAATTCCTTCCTTTGCTTACTTTTGCTGGAGGAGTGGGAAGGCTTGATAAACGAACTGGTCTTTTCCATCTTTAATATCTATGATTCTTTGAAATTTTATGTAGACAAGTGCAAGCTAATGTACATTGGAAGGAACAATTGAAACAGCTCATCTCACAGCCCTCTCTGATGGGCTCTGAATTACTCTACTTGTAAGTGCTCAGGAAAAAGATCTCAGATTCATTGTGGAACGCTCAATGGAGACATCTGCTCGCCGTGCGGCAGCAGTCAGAAGAATGAATGAGATATAATAGGCCGTATTAACTTTGAGAAGGGAATAAAGAAGAATGCAGAAAATAATATAGTGCACATAATTTGGCATTGAATATTTCCGTAATTACAATAAAACATTTTAATGGTATACATTGATGTTATGACTTCACCTAAAAAAATCAGAATTCGCCATCGGGTCCTCTCATTTCAGAGAAAACAAAGCAGAAATACAAAGAATCCAGAGAAAAACAACAGACAGCCTCAGAGACACGTGAGGAATTGGCCCGAAATGAGAAACCGAAAAGACAAGGACATTTTAATTTGGGTAAAGGGGGAAAAATTGGCCGGGTATAAATTTATTTAAAATTAATGAAAGTTTCAGAAAATTGCTAGAGCTAGCTTCTGATTATCCTTGGTAATGGAGGTCAGAGATAGGCAGGATAATTGAAATCCCCGATAATCCTCAACCCTCATCTCTCGGCCATTAGTTGTAGCATCCTGTCCTACAGAAAGTTTTCGCAAATGAATAAATGTAAGGCTCAGCAGCTCAGGGTTTGCGAACTGAGCTGCTCACCAGAAAGATGGCTGGGGGTATGGGGATGCCACAGAATTTGCAATCAGGTGTCATGAGTTCTAGACCCTGCTCCCTGTTCATCATCTGTACAGCCTTGAGTGGCACACTCGCTTAACTTCAATGACCCCCCAGTTCCCACTTCTGTAAAATGAAGGGAATGGTAATACTTGTTTCCAAAGGTTTGTTGGAAGAACTAAATGAGCGAATCAGAAGTGGTTGGTAAGGTGTTGAGAGCGGGTTGCTCAGAGGGCCGGCCTCGCGAGCTGAAAAAACTCCCAGCATCTGTGGGCTTACACCCCACTTTCCCTTCTCGTCAGTCTCCTACTTCTTGGGTTCTTGGCAGGAGACTTCAGAAGATGAATGAAACCTTTCCTTCATCCTCAGCATTTCCACTCTCTTGTTCCAAGAAAACCTTAAATCATTCGGCATACATCTTTATTATGCCTGATTATCGTGATGTCATCTCGCATAATCTTCACAAGAGCCCACTGAGGTGCGTACTGCGTTAGCCCTCAGCTTCCAAATGCAGACACCAGGGCTTTTGCTGAAGAACACACAGTAAGCTGGGTGTGTTGGCCCACTCCTGGAATCGCAGTACTTGGGAGACTGAGACAGGAGGATGGTAGGTTCGAGGCCAGCCTCAGCAACATAGACTCCCAGCAACCTAGCGAGACCCTGTTTCAAAATAAAAAATTAAAAGAAGGGCTGGGGGGTGTAGCTTGGAGGTAGAATGCCCCAGTACCAAAAAAAAAAAAAAAAAACCAACAACACAGTAATAGCAGAATAAAGAGCCAAACCTATGTTATCTTGCCTCGGGGTTGATTTACAAAGTTTGGAAAATTGAGTTATATGACTACACTGATTCCTCCCCTGGACAGTGACTGGCCTTTTCCTAGTTCCCTGGGAATTCCCAGTGTCTCCTTGGCCCCCAGTGGAGGACTCACCTGCCCCCATGGAGGCTGTCCCAGACCCTCCCTT
The DNA here is from genome assembly GCA_004027185.1 of Glis glis. Taxonomy (NCBI): domain Eukaryota; kingdom Metazoa; phylum Chordata; class Mammalia; order Rodentia; family Gliridae; genus Glis; species Glis glis. Next base: position 29,044 of record PVJS01016836.1, read on the forward strand.
CCCCTGCAAGGAGTCGCTATGTTGCTCCGGCACCTTGCGTTATAGCTGCTAGCGTATTATGTCAATAACAGTAGAAACACTCATACCCAATTAACAGTGATTTAGTTGAACAAGTTAGTTAAAGCAAAAATCATACAAAATGATGGAGTCATTCCTTAAGCCTTTATTTTAACTTAAAACATCCCTCAGGTTTTGGTACCAAGGATTGAACTCAGGGATGTTCTACCTCCAAGCTACACCCCCAGCCCTATTTTACTTTGGAACAGGGCCTCGCTAAGTTGCTGAGGGCCTTGCTAAGTTGCTGAGGCTGGTCTGAAACTTACATTTCTCCTGTCTCAGTCTCCCAAGTACTGGGATTGCAGATCTTTTTAATCTTTTTTTTTTTTTTTTAATGTGGTACTGCGGATTGAACCCAGGGACATTCTACCTCTGAGCTACACTCCCAACTCTATTTTATTTTTTTGTTTGGAAACAGAGTCTCCCTAAGTTGCTGAGAGTCTCGCTAAGTTGCCAAGGCTGTCCTTGAACCTGTGATCCTCCTGTCTCAACCTCCCAAGTACTGGGATTACAGGTGTGCGCCACCATGCCCAGCTTCCCTCGGGTTTTTGATGTTGGGCCAAGGCCTCATCTTCAGAGTTTGGGGTCTCCCCTAAGAACTCTGTGTCCCATTTCTTGTATAAGCTACACCTTTGAGGATTTCTCAATTTTTTTTTTTTTTTTTTGGCTTGGTCTTGGTTCTTTAAAGTGGAGCAAGATCTCAAAGACATTTGTGAGGCAATCAGATTTTTCCAGATCTAATGATGTTTTACAGTTGGCTCTCCCATGCTAAGTTGATGGCACATTTTTTAGTAATGCACTTTTTTTTTGTGGTACGGGGATTGAACCAATGGGCATTCTACTTCCTAGCTACACCCCCAGCCCTTTTATTATTTTTGAAATACGGTCTTGCTAAGCTGCTATGAGTCTCACTAAGTTGCTGAGGCTGACCTTGAACCTACGATCCTCCTTTCTCAGCTTCCCAAGTACTGGGATTCCAGGCGTGTACCACCATGCCTGGCTGTAACTCACTTTCAATGTCTGTTCCATACTTTGAACTTAGATCTTATAGAAAGCATTTATATTTTGCACCTATATTTCATTACTTTAAGACAGTTTAATTAAATCATGTAATAATAGGAAGAACTGGCCTAATAGGTCTGGGAATAAACACATTGACTTCTTAAAAAAATTTTTTTTTAAGTACTGGGGTTGGAACCCAGGGGCATTCTACCTTCAAGCTGCACCTGCAGCCCTTTTTACTTTTTGGTTTGAAACAGGTCCTGCTAAGTTGCCAAGGCTCAAACCTGCAATCCTCCCATTTTAGCCTCTCAAGTACTGGGATTATAGGTGTGCGCCACCATGCCTGGCACACATTGACTCATAGTGAGCAGACAACCCCAGCACAGTGCAGCATCCCTGGGTGGCCTGCTACTAGCAGCGGTGGCTCAGTATGTCCTGGGCCTCACATGTGTCCATGGAAAGAGGGAAAGGAGATCACAGATGAATCAGTTAAGTGTGGTCACTTGAGAGAGCCCCTGCTCAGTATGGTCTAGCTTTTATCTTTCTAGTTAGTCCCAGAACCTCCCACAGAGATGGGCATAGAGTGGGCCCTCGATCAACATTGATTAAGTAGCCAGCTAACTGACCATTCCTGCGGGGCACTGGAGGTCAGGTGTCCTGAGTTCTAGCTCCCACAGAGGTCTTCTATCTAGAACTGGGGCTGGAGTGAGAAAGACTGAGCTGGCAAATGCATTTCTCATATTGCTGCAAGATTAGATAATATATGCCATTAAATAGTTAAAAAACGCAAGGCAGCTACAAAGCAGTGGATTTTGTGTAATATGTAATTAACCTGGGTAACTCACTAGCATAAAATAACAGCGAGGCAGCAGGCCCGATAACATTTTATAAAGGATTAAATATGTTCTTACACGAGGGAAAATCTGCACTTACAGCCATGGTATCTGACTGCAGAAACCTCTCTGGTGATTATGTTCAGGGGTCGCCAGGTCAAGAAAAAAAAAAATTCCCCTCACTGATGTACCCTTGCAGCATCGAGTTTATTATATGCTTCTTGTAACAAAGTAAAGCCTTGGGTTGAGCACCAGTAGAGGAAAGATGTCAGATGTGAGAGATATTAAACTTGACAAAGACATTTTGTGGTGGGTGATTGGTTTGGAAAATGGGGGTAGATAGCCGGGTACAGTGGTGCACACCTATAATCCCAGAGACTCAGGACATTGAGGCTGGAGGATTGCAGGTTCAAGGCCAGTCTGAACAACTTAGCGGGACCCTGTCTTAAGAAAAATAAAAAAGGGCTGGAGATACAGCTCAGTGATAAAGTGCCCCTGGGTTCAATCCTTTGCTTTCACAGAAAGAAAGCTGGGTGCAATGGCGTATGGTTGTAATCCCGGTACTTGGGAGGCTGAGACAGAAGGATCACAGGTTTGAGGTCAGCCTCCGCAATTTAGGGAGACCGTCAGAAATTTAGTGAGACCCTGTTTCACAGTGTAGAATGCCAGAATGTCTCTAGATTCAATCTCCAGGGGGTGAGGGAGGGAGGGAAGAAGAGAGGGAAGGAGGGAAGAAAATAGGGGTGGAATGTTGTGATGGCAAGAGTACCTTCTTGCCCAAATGAAAACAGGCAAATGCAGCTAGCCTCATACTCAATAGATGGAATTTCTGTATGTACCAACGTATACCGAGTAAGCAGAGTTGGAAGGTTCTAGGAGGTTTACAGGACCACAGGAACAGTCTCGTTAATTTGCCACACTGGGACTCTGCAGGCCAGTCTGCATTATGAATTCCAGAGGCTCCTGTTCCTCATGATGTTGGAGAAGCTGTCTGGAGAAGGAAGACCGGAGCCAGCGCTGTACCGAGCACTTGCTGGGCACCAGTCGCTGTGCGAAGTTGTTTAACATGTGTTAGCATAGCCCTCTGAATATAAGTTGCCATTGGTTTTTCTAAGTCCCACTTACTTTATGTGTCACCATGAAAAACAAAACACAACCATTTGTGTGTATTTTTGCTATACATACCTTCAGCAGTAGATTTTTTTTTTGTACTGGGGATTGAACCCAGGAGTGTTCTACTTCCAAGCTACACCCCCCCTCCCCCCCGGCCCTTTCTATTTTGAAACAAGATCTTGCTATATTGCTGAGGCTGGCCTCGAACTTGTGATCCTCCTGTCTCAGCCTCCCAGGTACTGGATTACAGGCATGAGCCACCATGCTCAGCTCATATTAGAATGCTTAAGAGCTTGATTTCAGAGCTATTAAAATGTGAAAACATATACATCTCGGAATCAGTGAGATATGGTATCTCATTCAATCCTCCCAACAACCATTAAACTAAGTATAATGTGGGTAGATGAAGAAAGCGAGGCTCAGAGAAGCCAATTAATCTGCCTAACGTCAAATAGCAGGTGTCAGAGCTGGGACTGGACCCAGATTAGTCTCCAAATTCGGAACCTTTCCCATAGTCCCGTGCTGCTGATTGAATTCAGGACTTACCCAGAACGCTGGGATTAAAAAATACATAAATAAAAACATTGTGTCCTAATAAGAGCATTTATCTTTGGACCTGCCTCCCAAAGAACTTTCCTCAGAGGAAACCTGAATGACATGGGAGTCAGCGACCGCCCTGGCCTCCTGTCTGGCGACACCTCTCCCCACAGGTAGCCACACAGAATCTCTGGAAGGACCAAGAGGGACGGGTCACTCGGGCAGCTCGATGCAACTTCTGTGAGCTTTGCTTTCATCATCCCCAGGTCCTACCTCTGGCTGTAGAAAGACACCTTCAGCTTCACCCACTGCAATGCCCTGTGGCCATTCCCATATTGAAAACGGGCGCCAGGGTGCCCTGAAGACTTCTGTTCTCCAGGAGGGACTCCCTGAGTCCCTTACAGAACACGGTGTTAAAATGCACTTCAACTTGTCTGCATTCCTTTTAAAGAGGGGCTCCAATGGAATAGAGAATTCTCACCTCCTTTGCTGTCGGGATCACAATTCTTGTGCTAGAACCTGAGAATACATTTGATTTTCCAGCACCTCATGCAGAAGCGGCAACTCCCCCTCCTTCTCCTTCTTTACTCTCCTCCCTCCTTTTTTAACACCTGTTGCTATGTAGGCTGCCTGGACTTCTGTAATTTATATGTTGGATTTAAGTTGTTTCTGCTTTTTTTTTTAGAATCGACCTTTTGAGAGTTTTTGTTTGTTTGTTTTTTGCACTTGATAATCATTTCTTTTGTGGGGGGTGCTGGGGATTGAGCCCAGAGGCATTCTATCTCCAACCTACACCACCAGCCCAATTTTATTTCTTATTTGCAAACAGGGTCTCACTAGGTTGCTGAGAGCCTCGCTAAGTTGCCGAGGCTGGCTTTGAACTTGCGATCCTCCTGTCTCAGCCTCCCAAGTACTGGGATTACAAGCGTGCGCTACCACACCTGGCTTAATAGTCATCTCTCCCAATTTTTCTTTTCTTTTCCCTTCTTTATTTGCGCGCGCGTGTGTGCGTGTGTGTGTGTGTGTGTGTGTGTGTGTGTGTGCGAGAGAGAGAGAGAGAGAGAGAGGAAGAGACTGGGGATTGAACCTATGGGTATTCTGCCTCTGAGCTATACCCCAAGCCCTATTTTATATTATGTACTTGAAACAGGGTCTTGCTAAATTTCTGAGGTTGACCTCGAACTTTCAACCTCCTGTCTCAGCCTACCAAGTACTGGGATTACAGGCATGCGCCACCACGCCCCACTCATTTCTCCCAATTCTTGATGTCCTCAAATGAGATTTCTTTTTCTTTTTCTTCTTTTCTGTTAGCAATTTGGGTTTTAGCCTTGTGATAAGACAACTTAGCCAACGGGTCATTGCTTATTTTCATCCTCCATCAAATGAGATTCTTACAAAATGTTTTCTATAACTTTAACCAAGTTGCTGCTATATAAATGGAACAGGACAGGTTCAAAGACAGGTGGTCATAAGAAATCTTTTAGTTGTTCGGTTACCAGTCCACCAGAGTCTTCTGTCATCCCCCGTATCTCTCTGTCTTTGTCTATACCACGTGCTTTACATACACCATCCCATTTAACCTGCACAAAACCTTCCCACACCAGGTGCTTTTGTTCCTGTTTACAGTTAGGCAAACTGAACCTTAGATGTGGAGAGGGTGGCTTGACCAGGGTCACCCTGGCTGTAAAACCAGGATTTACACCTGAATTTCCACGTCCCTTTTATTATACCATGGCTGAGCCCGTTGTGAATAACCCTGCTGAAATGCAGAGATAGTTTTTTGTTTTCTTTTGTTTTGTTGTTTATTTTGGTGTATGTGTGTGTGTGTGGGGGGATACTGGAGATTGAATCCAGGAGTGTTCTACCCCGAGCTACACCCCTTTTTATTTATTTATTTTTGAAACAGGGTCTCGCTAGGTTGCTGAGAGACTCACTAAGTTGCTGAGGCTGGCCTTGAAGCTGTGATTCTCCTGTCTCAGCCTCCCAAGTATTGGGATTACGTGTGCACCACCATAGCAGGTTAGAGATAGTATTTTTACCTCATTTTCCTGAACTATAGGAGAGGATCTGACCCCAAGGAACCAAATGTCATCATAGAAATGCACTTTCTTCCACCTTCCCTTGGAGAACAACCACAGGCAAGAGAGTGGACCGCTCGTTCCTCTTGAAGGATAGGACCCACCCCCTGACCTTTCTACTGGCCTCTCTTAGATACAAAAATAGCGTTTGAAAAAGAAGATTCTTTTCTGGACAGTCTGGGTAATGGAGCAGTAGTTGGGTCGCTAAGGCCAGGAACTAGGCCCACAGAACACAGAGACTTTAAGAAGCTGGTAGGAAGCTGGCAACCTGGACTCTTGGTAATAAATAAAATCACACACACACACACACACACACACACACACACACACACACACTCAACCACACACTCTAGAAACCAGAGTAAGAAAGCCTTGCCTTCTTCTAGGACATGGTAAGAGGACTCCATACCCCAGAACAAATTGACCATTGTCAAGTTAAAATAAAAGAAATATTAGTGATTCAGGGGGCCACCCCTGCTATTCAAACCAAAATTGTCATCTGGCTTGTCAGTGGACAAGAGAAGATGTGACATAGACAGGATTCGTGAGGGGCAGCAGCCCAAGGTGAGATGTCTTGTGCCCAGGAAATACCGACTGCTGTGTGTCTTTCCCACTAAAGGGACTGATGTGGATGGATTCCTTCATCTTCTAGGAGGAATCTTTAGACTATTGAAAAGGCATAAAAACCAGCCACCCTTACCTCATTGACTCTTTGTGATTCTCAGATGTCATTCATAAGGGATGGTGCTGGGCGTGGTGGCGCTTGCCTATAATCCCGGTATTTGGGAGGCTGAGACAGGAGGATTGCAGGTTCGAGGACAGCCTCAGAAACTTAAGTGAGACCCTGTTTCAAAATAAAAAGGGCTGAGGGTGTAGCTCAAAGGTAGACTGCTCCTGGGTTCAATTGCTAGTACCACGAAGAAAAAAAAAAGGATAGTTTGCAGTTAAACAATGTACTAACAGTACGTGTCCAACAAGGATGTGGAATTTTAGCTTAGTCATGAAGAGTCAAGGTCAGTCCATGAAGCAAAAGACAGTGAGTGAGAAAAGGTTGCCTGTTGCTTCCCAAGCGAATGTTCTACCCACTGGCTGCATAAACAGAAGTCTTTCCTCCGTGGGGAAGGTCACACGGTACCTTTCTTCCACAGCAAAGTCACTTAATATAAATGAAGTCACCAATTGATTGAGGTAAACCCCAAAGTGCCAATTTAGTCTTTTTGGAATGCTAACATAGTGCAGTGAAGAATTAAAGAATTAGCCAAAACTTTTAGCTTACCTTTTTTTTTTCCTCCTGAAAAGGAACTGCTCAACTCAAAATTAATTGCTAAGGGAAATGGTTTTACATTATTTCCCATAAACCTACCGTGGGGATTGAAGGACTGTGGATAGCGGGCACCACAGACAAGGAATCTATGTCCTAGGGCACTGTTATCACGGTGCATAATTCTCAGCAACTCCCAGGAGACTTTTCCTGACATCCATTCCATGGAAAACAATGGAAAACTATTTCCACGCTTATTTGTGTTTCCCAGGAGCCCTTAAATGCCATTGTGAAGATTAAAGGACCAGGCCCTTCTTATTCCCTCTTATGATTATTCATAATCTCCTAAAATCATCGGATTGAGCGATGTGGCCCAAAGATAAATTTTAGGCTCTATTTGTCTATTTATTTATTTATTCATTCATTCATCCAACACACATTTGTCAAATACTTCCCGCATGCCATGTCCTCTGCCAGGCTCTAACAAGCATAAAAAATGAATAAGATTTGCCAGGCATGGTGGCGTTTGCCTGTAATCCTGACACAGGAGGATCGCAGGTTGGAGGGCAGTCTCAGCAAATAGTGAGACTCTCATCAACCTAGCGAGACCCTGTTTCAAACTAAAAATTAAAAAAAAAATAGGACTGGGGGTTTATCTTGGGGGTAGAATGCCCCTGGGTTCAATCCCCAGAACCACACACACACATACACACACACACACACACACACACACACACACACACACACACAGAATAAGATTCAATCCCCACCCTTGAGGAGCTCATAATTTAGTAGGGGAATTAGATGTGTATACAGATAACGGCAATGCAAAGAAAACTATAATAAATGCCTTAAAAAGGTTCATACCAAATCCTGCGGGAGGGTCACATCTAGTGGTGCATGCTTGTAATCCCAGTACTTGGGAGGCTGAGACCAGAGGATCACAGGTTCGCAGCCAGCCTCAGCTACTTAGTGAGGCCCTCCGCAACTTCGTGAGACCCTGTTTCCAAATAAAGAATAAAAAATAGGGCTGGGGGTGTAGCTCG
>PVJS01016837.1:0-36967 GCA_004027185.1 Glis glis
GTGAACCCGGATCCTCCCGTCTCAGCCTCCCAAGTACTGGGATTACAAGTGTGTGCCACCACGCCCGGCTCCTATTTTATTCTTTTATTTATTTATTTATTTATTTATTTATTTTTGCAGTACCGGGGATTGAACCCAGGGGCGTTCTACCTCCGCGCTACACCCCCGGCCCTATTTTTTATAGTTTATTTTGAAACCGGGTCTCACAAAGTTGCGGAGGGCCTCACTAAGTAGAGAGAGAGAGAGAGAGAGAGAGAGAGACAGGGAGAGAGAGAGAGAGAGACAGGGAGAGAGCTGAGGCTGGCCGCGAACCCGGATCCTCCGGTCTCCACCTCCCAAAGTACTGGGATTACAAGCATGCGCCACCACGCCCAGCTCTTATTCTTCTATTTTGAAACAGGGTCTCAGTAAGTTGCAAAGGGCCTCACTAAGTCCTGAGATTGTCCATGAACCTTCGATCCTTCTGTCTCAGCCTCCCAGGTGCTGGGATTACAAGCGTGTGCCGCCATGCCCGGCTCTCTCTCTCTCTCTCTCTCTCTCTCTCTCTCTTTTTTTTTTTTCTTTTGCGGTACTGGGGATTGAACCCAGGGGCATTCTACCTCCAAGCTACACCCCCAGCCCTATTTTTTTTATCTTTATTTTGAAACAGGGTCTCACTAAGTTGCAAAGGGCCTCACTAAGTAGCTGAGGCTGGCCGCGAACCCAGATGCTCCGGTTTCAGCCTCCCAAGTACTGGGATTACAAGTGTGCGCCACCACACCCGGCTCCGGCTCTCTTTTTAATCAGTCGTGAATTTGGTCTAGTGCATCACAGTCCAATCGCCCGGCAATCTGTGAGGCTTGGTTTCTATTAGAGGAAGGGATATTAATTGGTTGATAAGGAATCTGCCTCTTGGAGGTGGCCTCCTGAGACTCATGTTTTGCAAAGCACAGGAGGGCTACAGCAGCTTCCGGCCAGCCATACATTACGGAGAGCCTGGCATGTGCTAGGAGCTGGGTGTGCTATGGAGAGTGGACAAGACTCTGTCCCTGTCCCCAGGAAGTGCACAGTTCTGTGGGGATTATACCTGTGATCGCAATAAAAAAGTAAACCATCACAAGTGTGCAAAGGTGCTGCAGGGTCTCAGAACCAGGGCTCTGGGTCTGGCCTGAGTCCTCGCAGGCTTGCCCCAGATGAGACCAGCACAGGTCTCATCCTGTGCTGCAGGTCTCATCTCCGTCCTGCAGGAAGGACGGAGGCCCACAAGGGAGAGGAGAGGCTGCAAACCCCAAAAGGGCAGACCAAAGAGGACTCCGCTGAGGCTCTGTGAGGCTGACCTCCCTGCAGCTACCTGGGTGACCTCTGGAGACCCGAAGTCCGCAGTCCTTTTAGGGCCACCTGGGCCTGCGCTTGCAAGAGGGGGCTCTGCCACCAGCTGGCTGGGAGAACTTGAACAAGCCACATCTCCTCCCTGCACTTTGGTTCTTCAACCTGCAACATGGACACAACAGTGCCCGCTTTTGAGGGCTGTTGTGGAGTACGACGAGGTGATGTTTGTAAAATCTTGACACAGACACACAGTCCTCACTCCCTTCAGAAGCACTCACCCCATGGCCTGGCCCCCACTCCACCCCTGGCTGGGGTGCATGAAGCTGGAGCCCAGGGCTCCCTCTGTAGGTTTCCTTGCAAATACCCTGGCCGGGTCCAGCCAGGCTAGGCCAAACCAGGTTGGCCTCATTCCTCCTCTTCCTCTTCCAGAATGTCCCATTCAGACCAAGCGGCCATGGGGGTGGCGAATGTCCCAGACCACGTCCCAGCCTGTTCTCTCAGGTGTGCCACCTCATCCTGGACTCAAGATCATTAGATACAGATGCTCATGAAAATGTGTACATGAAGCCAGGTGTGGTGGTGCACGCCTGTAATCCCAGGTCTTGGGAGGCTGAGATAGGAGGAGCGCAGGTTCAAGGCCAGCCTTAGCAACTTAGTAAGACCCTGCTTCAAAATAAAAAAAATAGGATTGGGGGTGTAGTTCAGAGGTAGTATGGCCCTGGGTTCAATCCCCAGTACCACATATACATACACACACACACACACACACACAAAAAGAGAGAGAGAGAGAAAAAGAGAGAAAAAAAAGGTGTGCATGCTGCAGGGGCACTGGGCAGTATGCCGATCTCTTTAGCATATTGGCACTGTTTGGCCGACATTACTGAATCATTGCCATCTCTCCATTTTACAGATGAGGAAGGTGAGCCTCAGAGAGGTGAAGGTGTCCAGCCAGGAAACAGAAAAGCAGGGCTATCCAACCCCCTAGGGAGTCCCCTGGGTGGGGGCATGAGGTCTTTCAGACTCTGATCCTCAGGCCGCAGGGGCCTGGATGCCTTCTCTGGGCTCCCTACCAAGACACTCACCTTACCCTCCCCGGGCAGGGCCGTGACCCGGGCTGGCCTCCACCGGGTGGCCGAGGACCTCAGCCCAGATGGGGGCTATTAATACCCGCAGGCTCGAGTCAGCATTTTGGTCTGGCTACGACTGCCAGCAAGTTCTGAGGAGGGCCACAGGGTCTGATTTAGCTCCAGCCCAGCAGCGGTTAAGACAAGGGTCCCAAGTTCAAACCACCTCCACTGAGCAACCACAGGCAATCCTTCCACACCACCTAGCCTCTGTTTCCCCCTCAGCGGGCGGACGAGAGAATTATGTGAAGGGCTCACTCAGCCCACAGAGGCTGTGCTGGCTTTCCCCACGACCCTGAGACCTGCTACTCTGTTCTGGAAACTGGGATGACCCTGTTCACATCCCCAGGTTGCTGAGAAGTGAAGGCCATAAACCTCAGTCCATAAACCTTTATGAGTACCTACCACGGGCCGCACAGGGCCACTTCTCAATGGTCTTAAGACTCATCCATCCACTCATTCATTCAGTCAATGCTTTCATTGATCTCTTCCTGCAGTCTAGCTGGGAAGATAGGAGACACATCCCTGAAATAATTAGCTAGTTTGTCAAACAGTATAATGTTATCAATAGCCTTATTTTTTCTTACTATCTCAAAGTTACTACATACTGCAATAAATAATAAAGACAGATAATGTAGGTTTAATCCCACCACCTGGAAATCGATACTGTTAATACAAGGGTGGTCTACAGGAGGGTGGCTAGACTTGCCCTGTCACCTGGAACTGTCCTCGTTCCCCACATCTAGGCCCTGCAGGAGGTGGCTCAGGTTGGCCCACCAGACCCCAGGGGGTGCTCCGGGCACACTGTTTTATTTGGTCCTTGCCATGTTAGCCACTTGTTTATGTCCTGCTGTAGTGCACAGGGGTGTATGGATAAGGATGGCTGGCCTAGAACAGTTTTGAATACAGAAGTCACAAAACAGACACAACTCTGTCTAGAGTCCAGGATGGGGCAGCACACCATCACTGTCACACCCGGAGGGCAGGATAGGATGCAGTCTGGGACACTGCCCACCTCCATGGCTGCTTGGTCTTAATGGAACACTCTGGAACACTTGTCTCATTTCCAATTATTGAAATATTTTATATTAATCAGGTTATTATTGTAATAATCAGAAAATAATATATATAGCTGGGCGTGGTGGCACATGCTTGTAATCCAGTACTTGGGAGGCTGAGACAGGAGAATCGCAGGTTTGAGGACAGCCTCAGCAAGTAGTGAGACTCTCATCAACCTATGGAGACCCTGTTTCAAAATAAAAATAAAATAGGGCTGGTGGTGTAGCTCAGAGGTAGAATGCCCCTGGGTTCAATCCCCAGTGTCACACACACACAAAAGAAAATAATATATATTAAACAAACTATATCTACATTATCACATATATTAATACACACAAATATGTATTTAAAATATGACCAAATTATGCATCCTTTTTGCTTTTTTTGTTTTTGGTACTGGGGATTAAACCCAGGGGCATTCTACCTCCAAGCAACACCCCCAGCACCCCCCCCTTTTTTCGCAACAGGGTCTCACTAAATTGCTGAGGCTGGCCTGGAACCTGCGATCCTTCTGTCTCAGCCTCCCAAGTACTGGGATTATGGGCACGCGCCACCACACCTGGTTATACATCCTTTAAAAATACAGCTTAAACTGGGTGTGGTGGCACATACTTGTAACCCTGTACTTGGGAGGCTGAGACAGGAGGATCGCAGGTTCGCAGCCAGCCTCAGCTACTTAGTGAGGCCCTCCGCAACTTAGTGAGACCCTGTTTCAAAATAAAGAATAAAAAATAGGGCTGGAGATGTAGCTTGGAGGTAGAATGCCCCTAGGTTCAATCCCCAGTACTGCAAAAAAAAAAAACAAAAAAAACAGCTTATCCTTTTCACTTAACAATGTAAACCTGGCTGTGTTTCCATGACAACCCCATTATTTTTCAATGACTGTCTGACATTTATTTCATCATGTGGAGGGGCCATAATTAATGTAAACCAACCCTCCACCATTGGACATTTAGGTTGTTTCCATTTTGTGACTTCTGTATTCAGAACTATTCTAGGCCAGCCATCCTTACCCATACACCCCCGTGCACTAGAGCAGGACATAAACAAGTGGTTAACAGGGCAAGGACCCAATAAAACAGTGTGCCTGGAGCACCCCCTGGGGTCTGGTGGGCCAACCTGAGCCACGTCCTGCAGGGCCTAGACACGGGGAACAAGGACAGTTCTAGGTGACCGGGCAAGTCTAGCCACCTTCTTCCTACTTCAGAGGAGGAAGAGCAGGCTCAGAGTGGTGACATCACCTCCCAGACCACACAGCTGGCCAGGGCTAGAGCTGGGACTTGGGCCGGCTGGTCCCTCTGACTCTGAGCCCGAGAGCTGTCTTCCTGGCCATGGCTTCTCTGTTGCCTGCCTGCTCGGTCTCATCCGTTACTCCTCCCTCCCTCAGCTAGGCACTGCTGGTCCCTGCTCTGCACAGCCTTCCTGTGCCAGCACTGTGACTGCTGAGAACTGGGGTGGGAGAGAAATGACCCAGGGCCCACGGCTGGCGCGAGGGCTCAGACCCAGGTCTCAGCCCAATGGCCTGTCTCTAACCACTTGTCCGTACCGCCGCTTTTCTGGAGTTTTCTGGCATTTTTGTGGAACCTGTAGACCTTGGGATTTGTTGTGTTTAAGATATATTTGGAGCTGGGCATGGTGGCACACGCTTGTAATCCCAGTACTTTGGGAGGCGGAGACCGGAGGATCCGGGTTCGCGGCCAGCCTCGGTGCTCGCTCTCTCTCTCTCCCTGTCTCTCTCTCTCTCCCTGTCTCTCTCTCTCTCTCTACCTAGTGAGGCCCTCCGCAACTTCGTGAGACCCGGTTTCAAAACAAAGTATAAAAAAATAGGGCCGGGGGTGTAGCACCGAGGTAGAACGCCCCTGGGTTCAATCCCTGGTACCGCAAAAAAAAAAAAAAGATATATTTGCCACCAATGTGCACTTCACACTTGCTGTGTACGAGACTCAAGGCTAAGTGCCCGTCCCTGTGCCACCCGTTCACCCATAACAGCAACTCCACAGACAGGTGTTTTGTCCCCATTGAACCAAGAAAACCAAAGCTCAGAGGTGAAGGGATTCTATCCAGCCCAGTGAGGCAGCCAGCCGGGACCCAGGACTCAAACATCACCTGGCCTTCCTACACCTTCTATTTTTTCCTTTTTTTTTTTTTGACAGTACTGGGGATGGAACCCAGGGGCATTCTACCTCTGAGCTACACCCCAGCCCTATTTTTATTCTTTATTTTGAAACAGGGTCTCACTAAATTGTAGAGGGCCTCACTAAGTAGCTGAGGCTGGCTGCGAACCTGTGATCCTCCTGTCTCAGCCTCCCAAATCCTGGGATTACAAGCGTGCGCCACCACGCCTGGCCTTTCTTTTTAATCCATGTTATTTTCTTTTTTGTGGTACTGGGGATTGAACCCAGGGGCACTCTACCTCTGAGCCATATCTCTAGCCCTATTGATTGATTGATTGATTGATTGATTGTGGTACTGGGGATTGAGCCTAGGGGCTTCTACCTTTGAGCTACACCCCAGCCCTATTTTTTATTCTTTATTTTGAAACAGGGTCTCACTAAGTTGCGGAGGGCCTCACTAAATAGCTGAGGCTGGCCGCGAACCTGCGATCCTCCTATCTCAGCCTCCCAAGTACTGGGATTGCAAGTGTGCGCCACCATGCCCGGCTTTATTTTTTATTTTGAAACAGGGTCTTGCTAAGTTACTGTGTGCTGGTCTCAAACCTGCGATCCTCCCGTCTCAGCCTCCCAAGTACTGGGATCACAGGTGTGCGCCACCGTGCCCAGCTCTAGAAGTTCATCTCACTTTCTAACACCTCACATATTTGACTTATTGTGTTCAGTGGTGTGCTTGTGGTCTGTGTCCTCCTACCAAAATGACAGCCCTGGGGGGCAGGGACACTGCTATTTGCTCTCCGGTGGGACCCAGGTGCCCAGGCAGAGCCTGGCACATAGTAGGCACTTCATAAATATTGAATGGATGACTGATCCCGGAGCCTACTCATAGTCTACTGCTTATCTGGCAATCTTAACCCGATGGCCAATGGGGGGTGCTGTTATTTGGGGTAATGACCCCAGAAGAGAAGGGGAAGGGAGTGGGCCAGAGGCCACGGGGAGAGGCGTGAGGGGAGCGCGAGGGCCCCTGCCACGAGGGCCAGGGAGCCCTGTGCACAGCATTTTTAATCACTGCCTCCCACCCTGGTAAGGCCGCCCAGGGATCGTTTTCTCAGTTCGCATTTCTAAGGCCACTCCTGGGTTATTTTGGTCGGGAAACCTGATCTTTCGCTGGGTTTATTTTAGCACCTTGGAGAACTCCCAGTGCCGTGCCTGGTCCCTGGCCGTGCCCCGCCTGTTGTCGCCCCCTCTGTCCTTCCCCCGCGTCGGGACCATCCCGCTCCCGGTCCGGCTCAGGAGGCCTCCAGGTCACGGTGTCTCCCGCACGTGGGCTTTCCATCCGTCGGAGGGACAGGGAGAGGGGTGCACGGGCACCGCTGGGCTGAGCGCACCTGCTGTGGCCTGTCTGACCTGGGCACCCCAGGCTCGGCGCTTGGTTGCAATGGGCCGCTTGAGGGGAAGGCGCCACGGCTCAGAACCGAGCTCTGGGGCTCTGAGAAATCCCGTCCAAAGGGAGGCTGAGACGGAGATGCACAGAGAGGGAGATGAGCCCCAATCCCCCCTTCGGCTCCAGGACAGCTGGGACAGCCCCCAACTCACCCCGCAGACACACGTGTTCTCACGTGCGCACACACGTACATCACGCCCACACCCACAGATGCACTCACCTACGCCCACACCAGCACACACCCGGCAGCCACACAAACACACACTCATATCCAGACCCACTCACAAACATACCCAAGGACACACACATGCACACTCAAACCCACTGTAGCACATAGTCTCACACAATGCACACACCGTCGTACGCAGTGTCCATACACGCCCATCTACACCCACACCACCTAGGCTCACTCACACCATTACACACACCCACACCCCTGCAGACAGACATGCGGGCATGCACACTTACATACACACCGCGCACAGTTACACACGACTCACATATACCCTCACACACAGAGGAATACACTTACTGTCACGCCCACACAGGAAGACACACACTCACACTCCCTCACGCTGGCTAGCTCACACTTCACACCCGGGAACTTGTGCCCTCTCTTCTCCCCTCCCCGGCTCTGTCCTGGACACTCACACGTCAGAACGACTTTCCCTTACGCTTCCTGATTTATAGCAATCGATTTTTACTCACAACCATTATGAGCATCAGTTTATGCCTATTTATTATTGATGCTGATTTAAACCTCATTCATCATACCTGGACTGTCCCTCCGCGTCCCTCTGTCTGCAGGGATGTCCACTGTTGTCTGTCTGGCCCAGGCTGTGGTCACCCGATGTGTTCTGGAAGAAGGTGCTTCTGAACCTTTGGCTGGAATGGCCCGCCCTTCCGGATCTGCGCCAGCTCCGATGGCGGGTTTTACACACTTACCTCTACCTCCGCCTACCCCTCACACCCCAGGCCACTGTCCCTCACTGGAGAGTGGCATCTTCACAGAGCAGGGGCCAGGAGACTTGGGTTCTAGTGGTGGGGCCCTCCCTTGATGACCTTGCTGAGCCTCTGTCCCATCTATAGGGCAGCTTTCAGGACGGGCCCTCTCTGAGGTCTGGTCCCTACTCACCCGGCCAGGCCCAGCCCGCTCCCTGCAGAGGCGAGGCCCAGGGGGGTGCAAGATGGGCCCTGCACTTGGCTCCACCTCCTTGCCTCTGTGGCCCCCCTCCAGCCACGTGCACTGCTGCCTGGCCCCTCCCACCCATCTCCCAGGTGGACATTCCAGGCCTTGCCATTGGCTTTCCGACTGGTCCAAGCAGTTGGGGAGAGAACCCTGTCTCCCGGGCAACAGAATCCCAGCTCTTAACATCTCCCTCTGGGCTGCACAGCAAGGACTTTCCCTCCTGAAAATGCCTTTCTGGTCACATGATGACCCCACCTGTGGAGGTGGTGAGTCCTGGGAGGGCCTGAGGTGGCCCTGAATTCAGGTTGGTCCACGAGGGACGAGGAGCCTCGGGACTCTTTGGTGGCCACTGAACGCGAGGTCCCTACACCTTCAGGAAACTGCTGGTGAGCGCACCTGCCACCTGGACTCACCAGCCTCTGGGTCTCAGCACCTGGCTGCCTCCACCGGGCCTGTGTCCTCCTCTGTAGATGGGGATGATGACAGGGTCTGGCTCCTGGGGTCACTGTGGAAGGCTATGAAGATGTGGGTGTGAAGCCCCCACTCATAGCAGCGCTCAGGATGGAGACGCTGCCCTCAGACCCCTCCACAGACCTCTGAGGGCCCTGGACCTGTTCAGGATGCCTGTTCAACCCCAGCTGGCTGCGCACAGAGTTGTTTCTACCTCTGACTTGCTGTGTGGTTTTGGGTTTTCATAACCCCTCTGGGCCAATGTACAGGAATGGAGGGACACAGAGGAATTCCTCCTTAGAGCTCCCAACTTGCCTGTGCACTGTCCCTGGGTAGGGGTAGGGGCTCTGCATCCTGACCTCTCCTCTTGGCAGATGAGTCTGGGAGATAGGCCTGGGGGAAGGGAGAAGAGGGGACAGGAAGGAGTGTGAGTACCTCTGTGGTGTCTGAAGTCTCAAACAGATGTCAGACATCAGTACCAGAACCTTCCACATATACTGCGCCTGCCCTGGGTCTGTGCCCAACACCCACAGAACTTGTGAGAATGCTGAGCAGGGAGAGGGGCTGTGCCTGTGCGGGCAGAGGGCTGGGGCAGGGGATGCCCAGGGAGCCTGAGGGCCAGCTGGGATTTTATCTACTGGGGCTGGAGAGCTGCCACTCAGCTTGGAGTCCCGCAGGCCCTAACCCTGGACCCTTCCCCTGCAGACCAAGACAAAGTCCTGCAGAGGGGCGATGTGCAAGGGGGACTTCCTAGGGGTCAGCCCCAACCAAGCTCAGAGGGGCCAGCCCCAGCTAGCGAGAGTGGGACGCCTGGGGGGCTTGAGTTGGGCTTTGGGGTCGGCCAGATCTGTGTTGGGATCCAGACTCTGAGACATCACCATCCCTGATCCTGGGTTTCTCTGTCTGGAGAGCACACCACCCAGGGTCAAGGCAAAGGCTGCAGGAGATAATGCTGACTCACGCTGTGCCTGACACACAGTAGGTGTGTTATTATCACCAAGCCCAGGCCGAGTAAGAGTAATATCACTTCCAGCTGACCTCAAGGGGACCCCACCCCCAGGAAATCACCTCCAGGGCTTTGCTGCCTCCCAGGGCAGTTCAGAGCTGTGACCTGTCTTTCTACAAAGGGATGGCGTACCCTGAACTTGCTACGAGGACAGCAGCCCTGCCCTCACGGAGCGCCCAGGCCTGTGGAATCTGCTCTTTTCCAGGCACTTGGGGTGTTGGGGGGCAGGAGATGGGATGCAGGCCCTGAAAGTCAATATCTTCCTTCCATATAAACTGAGTAATATAATTATCTGAGGGCACAGAAGGCGCCGAAGGCCAAACGGGAGTCCCAGAGGAGTGGGATGTCTTGTAGGGGCCTTGAGTTCATGGGGGAGAGAAGTTCCTGTGGGTTAAGAGGCCAGGTTATGACTTCGACCCAGAAAAGGGAGTGTGCACGGGGGCTCAGGGGACCCCTAAGGGTTCTCCATGTGGTTATAAACTATCCATGAGCTGACCCCTGTGGCGCTGGCTCAACCGTCCTGCCAGCCTTGATCTGAGTCTGTAGGACTGGGGGTAAGCTACCTACTAGCCGAATGGGAAAAGAATCACTGGACCAGGGCCACGGCCGATGGCCAGGGCCAGGGTGAGGGTGTGGCTGGGGGTCAGTGGCCGCCTTCAGTGGCCGCTTGCTTCTTGCTCTGTGGCTCAGCCGGTGCTGCAGTGAGGTGGATCGCTCAGCCTGGCTGGCTGTCCCTTCAGGACAGACCCAGAGAGGCCAGAACCCTCTCCCCTCCAGCCCCTGCCTCGAATGCATGCAACCTGCTCTGGCCCCGGGACTGGGGGAGCCACCTGCCGTGCCCAGCTCTGGGCACCTTTACAAGTCAGTCAGGGGAGTGTGGTGGAGGTGGGGGAATGTGTTTAATGGGGCTGCCAGGTTTTCTGATGTCACAAATCATTTGGCTTTCCCTGGGTGGTGGCTGCAAGGTAGGAGTGGGGTACTGGCCTGAGACTGCTCAGAAAGGTTGGTGGCTTTCCTACTGCCATCCAGGCACAAACACCTTTGAACTTCTGCACTCAGACCACTGGGTTCCAAACTCTACGGGGATGCCTGCCAGGGTGGGGCCTTGGGCAGGTGTCCTAGTCTCCTAGCCCTGAATTCTTCCCCTGCGAAATATACAGATAGCAGGCCCCCTACTCAGGGTGGCTGATGGTGGATGAAGCAGGGCTTCTCACACTGGTGGGGCCCAACAGGCCGACCACTTTTCAGGGTGCCAGCAGTCCAGCCTTGGGGAGCAGCACAGGGACCAACTTCTCCCCTATCAACCCCAACCTTCCCAGCCCTGAACCTTCCAGAGCCCTTGCCCCCTGCGGCCAGGATCCCCGAGCACTGCAGCCTTTCTCCTGGTGCCCAGAGCCGGGGAAAGCCTCCGGTCTGTAGAGGTCAAAGGGCACGGGGAACAGCCCCCCTGGACCCGAGACAGACACGGAACTACACTACCCAGAATTCCTGGGGCTAACTAAAAAGGAAATGTCGTTTTGCAAGGAGAGGCTCAGCTCCCCCAGCAGCTGCAGAGAGGGAGTGGGGGGAAGACAGGGAGAGGGATTACCAGGGGGAGGGCGAGCTGTGTGCGGGAGCGCGGGTGGAGAGCCGGGCGGGCGGGGAGGAGGAGGCGGCACCCGCCCGCCCGCCCGTCCGCCGCCGTCGCCTGCGGACCTGCATCCCCGCGGGGCGGGCGAGCGGGCGAGCGGGCGGCGGTCCCTGCGTGCGCCCGCTGCGCTCCGGCCGGCGGCTGCGGGCGGACGCCGGGGCCAGGCCAGCGCAGGGGCCGAGTTTCTGCAAAGTTTGACCTGGTTGCCTTTCCGATGCTGCCGCAGAGCGAGGCAGCGCGGGGCGCGCCAGGCGGCTGCGGCGCGGCGGCGGGGCTCAGCGGCGATAGCACGCTCACAATGATCATTAAATAAAGGCGGTGCGTGGGGTGGGGGCGAGAGAGCCCCGAGCCTCAGCCCTCCGCCCCCGGCCACCCCGAGCAGCCCCGAGCCAGGAAGGGCTGGGGGCGCCCACGCCGGCCTCAGACCCCAGTAGGGAGAGCCAAGGGACACTGCCCGGGGGAGGGGGTGGGCGCGCCCGGGGATCGTGCCGGCGGCGGGGTCGGGGGCGTCCGGAGGGCGGCGGCCGGGGCAGGCGGAGCGGCCCCAGGGGCAGGTGAGTCGGTGGCGCTGCCCGGGTGGGGGCGTGCGCGCCAAAGTTCCCGGGCAGTGGCGAGCGCGCCCGACGCGCGGGGCTCCGGGGCCGCTCGCGGCTGGAGAGAGGGGACCAGGGCGCCCGACGCGGCGGGGCAGGGACACTGCGCCCTCCTGGGGTGGGGTGACCCCGGCCCACGAAGGGGCGCGCGCGATCAGACCAGCCCAGGGGACCAGGACTGCGCCCCCAGGGGACCGGAGGGACCCGGGCGGAGAAGCGGCGCTGGCGCCCGGGCGCAGGGGACAGCGCCGGGGCCGGCAAGTCCCGGCGGCCCTCTGCAGTGGCTCCCTGTCGCCCCCCACCCCGCCCCCGGGCCGGGAGGAGTGTCAGCGGAGATGTCACGGGCGGCGATTATTCGCTGGTGCGCGCGGTCGTGAGGCCGCCACTGACGGGGCGGACTGGGGGGGCGCCGCCTCCGGGGAGACCGCCCAGAGCCGCGCCGTCAGCCCTGCAGCCGGCGCCCCGCGCACACGCGTCGCCGCCCCCGCGCGCCCCCCGCAGCAAAGTTCGGCTCAACTTTGACGCCCGGTCCCTTCCACCTCCCCGCAGGTCCTCGGCGACCTCGGCTGGAGCGCAGCGCCTGCGCCCCGCACGGCGGCGACAGCGGCGAGGGGCCCGCGAGCAGGCACCGACGGGGACCGGAGCGCGCCTCCCGGGAGCCGCGGGTGGGCGCCCTGACCCGGGCCCAGCGAACGGAAGCTGCTCCTCGATTGACCGGGCCCCACCGGGCGGGCGGGCGCGTGTGCCCCGGGAGCGCGTGCGGAAGGCAGAAGGGCAGGAAGTCGGTCTTCTGCAGCGAGGGTGGCGCGACCGCGCGGGGACCGAGCCTTCCTTATTTATGTGTCTGCCAGCGTTTGCTTGCTTCCTCCGAAGACTTCAGGGACTCTCCAAGCTGTCGTCCCCGCGTGTGAGGCACCGAAGGGCTGGAAGTCAGAGCAACATGCCTATCCACTAAACTCCAAACTTTTTTCTCTCTCTTTTTTTTTTAACCCAAAGATTATCGGTGATTTTTGTCCACTGCTAGGAAAAGAAGAGAGAGCCTAGGGCTCTTGAAATGCAGCTAAATCCTTATTTATAAACAGGCCCGAGGTAGTTATATGCAAACCCCCTCTACCCAGTGAGTTTTCTACCCTATGGATATCAGTCTTGAGGTCTGAGATTGGATCGCACCCCCTCTACACTGGGTCCCGCAGCCTCCATCCTTTCAATGCCCGGTTTCCTCTGGGACTGCTGGCCTTCCCTGGAGATTAGAGCGCTCTTGTGTGCCATGGGCTGTATTCAGAGCATCGGAGGCAAAGCCAGAGTCTTCCGGGAAGGGATCACGGTGATTGATGTGAAAGCCTCTATTGACCCCATCCCCACCAGCATCGATGAGTCCTCCAGCGTGGTGCTCCGCTACCGGACACCCCACTTCCGGGCCTCGGCCCAGGTGGTCATGCCTCCCATTCCCAAAAAGGAGACCTGGATCGTTGGCTGGATTCAAGCGTGCAGCCACATGGAGTTCTACAACCAGTATGGCGAGCAGGGCATGTGAGTACTGCTGGAGACCCAGCTCTGGGGTCTGCGGGAGGCCCTGCTTGGAGGCCTGGGGTTGGGAGGGGTGGGTGAGCCATACCCAGAGAGAGGGACCTTCTCTGGCTGCAGGGACACTGTAGGCAGGTGTGCGAGTGGCCTGGGAGCCCCCTCGGGCCAGGTGTCTCTGGGAGGGTTGCTTGTCAATCCACACTGGGGTCATGGCTCTAGGACCTATTCTGCGATTGTCCCTTCCCCCTTGGGTTCCTGTGTCCTTCCTGCAAGATGCCAAGAAAACAGAGTAACATTTCTTCCTGTGTCTCTTTGGCCAGCAAGTGTGCCGTCTGCCTGAAGAGTGTCAGGGCCATCAGGGGTCACCAGAGAGGCCACTGCTCTGCCCCCAGGCCAGTCCATGTGGTGGCCACTTGGGGCCCCTGAAGCTTTCAGATCTTTCTGTGGGGCTCTGTGGTTGGGCCTGCACTTGTCTCTCCTGCAGGGCTTTGTGCTGAGAGGGCCGCTAGTTGAAGAAACCTAGTTTGCTTTGCAGCGTGGAGCTCTGTCTCCCAGGCAGGGGCTACTTTATATCACACGTCAGTGTCCTGTGTCCCTCCAGTGGAGCCCTGACTAGGAGTGGCTAAGAGGAGCCCACTGGCCTGTTCCTTGCCACCTGGCCTCTGAAATGTGAGGACACTGGGACCCTAGGCCTTTTTCTGGCATGTTCCTTGACTCCAGAGAAGGCCCTCCCTGATGTGGTAAGAACAGCTGTAGATGCTCATGGGGGAAAGCGACTTGACTTGGTTACCCCAGGACAGCGGTGGCAAAGACAGCTGCTTCTGAACACACGCGCCCTTCTGAGAGCTAGGGGCCCTGGGAGCAGGGCCCCCAGCTGACCCCCGGGAGTGGCCGTGGACACAGTCCCATAGCCCCTCTCTCAGCGGCCACCCTATGCGTGCCATTTCCCGGTCTTGCAGTGAGGAAGAGGAGGGTTTCCCTAGGAACTGGAGCTGATCACAGGTTGGAGACCATCCTGGGCCACCTGTCAACAGGAGGCTGGAGGGTGGCCTCTCCCCTTGGCGACTCCAGCTTCTAAGGGAAGCGGGAGGGCCATGGCCAAACATAAAGCCTGGAGGTGACTTTGATCACCCCAAAGATCGCGGGGCACGTGGGGCACCTGGACGCGCTTGTGGGCACCCCCTCCAGCCACACGGTCTCTGCCCCTGAGCCCTTCAGTTCACAAGAGAGGCTATCAACGCACTTGGGGACAGGGGCTGATTTTCCATTCCAGGAAGCGAAACGGGACTCTTAGCTGTTCGGGGAGGAACTTTGCTGAGAAGCCTCCGGCCCAGGAGCCTTCCCCGGCCTTGCAAGGCATCCGGGACAGTTGTCGAGAAACAAAGGTTTTCCTAGAGGGTTTCAGACCAAACCTAATTTCTTCCCTGGGTGACCGCTGTGCCCATCCTCAGTTCCTCGTTAGCGGAGCCTCCTGGATCTTGGACTCTGTGGTCAAACAGAACCAGGCAGGCGGCCAGAGGCTGTCACTACTACTCATCACACACTGGGGCTGGCTAATCATGGTCCCTTCCCCCTGCTTACGTAGAGACAACCTGTGTCAGGCAGCAAGCACCAGCCAAGCTCCCCGCGAATACTTAAAGGTGGCAAGGTGGCGGCAGTCGTCCTTGACGATGTCGCGCGATTGTGACAGTGAGCCATCCGCGGGATTTGTAGCGCTGAGGATCTTGGCTGAAACTACAGAATTAGGACAGATGTCAACTACTCCCGGTAATGACTTTTCTCTGTAGCTCAGGTCTTCCTCTTTCACACAGGGGCCACGCCCTAACTTTTAAAAATTTAAAAATAGCATTAGCCAGGAGGGACGGTTGAAGTGGCTATAGGCCACCCCCCACCCCCGTTTGTCCCTGGTGGCTCCTGCGCTCTCCCCTCCTCTGGGATACCTCTTTCATGGCATTCTCCTGGAGTGTGCTGGATCCCAAAGCCCAGGTGGGATAGAACCAGCCCCAGGGAAAGGGCAGAGTCTGGGGTTCCCGGGGGGTGGGGGGCAGCATGGAGCGCCCGGCAGAATGAGCCTCAGGGGTCCTTTCTGTCCTCTATGAAAGGGCATAAGGAGAGAGCTCCCCAGGGACTGCGTGAGGATTCAGCCAGAGGACCCGGACTAGTGGTCATCTTTTGGGGGATATAGTATAAATTTTATCAGAATCGCCCGAGGCCTTGAATGACCAAATAGCGTGGTTCCTCCAGCCCATGTGCAGAACTCTGTGTTCACCCCACACCCCGTGGGCACCAAGGACGCCTTCGCAGAACGCCTGGATGCAGCTCTGGGTGGCTCCTTCCTGAGTGTAAATAGAAGCATTTAAGTGGGATTTATTTAAAAAAAAATTTTTTTTTGTGGTACTGGGGATTGAACCCAGGGGCATTCTACCTCTGAGCTACACCCCCAGCCCTATTTTTTATTCTTTATTTTGAAACAGGATCTCACTAAGTTGTGAAGGGCTTAAGTAGCTGAGGCTGGCCACAAACCTGCGATCCTTCTGTCTCAGCCTCCCAAGTACTGGGATTACAAGTGTGCGCCACCACGCCTGGCATTTAAGTGGGATTTAAAAGAGCCTTCCAGTCTTCCCCTCCTGAGACTTCCTGGGATAACTACTGTTTTTTAGTTTTTTGCTTTTTGTTGGTACTGGGAATTGAACTCAGGGGCTTTCTACCCCTGAGCTATACTCCCAACCCTTTTCATTTTATTTATTTATTTTTGGTACTGGAGATTGAACCCAGAGGCATTCTACCTCTGAGCTACACCCCCAGCCCTATTTTTATTTTTATTTTTTAATTTTGAAACAGGGTCCCGCTAAGTTGATGAGAGTCTCACTACTTGCTAAGGCTGTCCTTGAACCTGTGATCCTCTTGTCTCAGCCTCCCAAGTACTGGGATTACAAGTGTGCGCCACCACACCTGGCTTATTTTTTATTTTGAAACAGGGTCTTGCTAAGTTGCTGAGGCCGGACTTGAATCTGCAATCTCCTGTCAGCCTCCCAGGTACCGGGATGACATCACCAGGCCTAGCTGTTTTTGAGTTTTTAAGTCCCAGGTGTAGTGTGAGAGAAGGTGGGATTGACCAGAAACCTCCACCAGCCCAGAATTGTCCCTCCACAGGGCCTGGGCCAGGGTAGGATACGTCTTCATGCGGGGGGCTGGCCTGGGCAAGGGGAGACTTTGAGCAGCATCTATGGTCTCTACCCACTTGATGCCAGTAACACCCTTCTCCATAGTGTGACAACCACAAATGTCCCCAAACATGGCTCAGTGTCCCCTGGGAGGAGAAGGAGATCACACTGGTTGAGAACCGCTGAACTCAACTCAGATAGATGTGAATCATTAAAGTGAAAGCCAGGCAGGGTGCGGCGGTGCTCATCTCTCCTCCCAGTACTTGGTAGGCCAAGACAGGAGGATTACAGGTTCGAGGCCAGGCTCAGCAACTTAGCAAGGCTCTCAGCAACTTAGCGAGACCCTATTTCAAAATTTAAAGTAAGCCGGGCCCGGTGGCGCATGCTTGTAAACCCAGTACTTGGGAGGCTGAGACAGGAGGATTGCAGGTTCATGGCCCTTCACAACTTAGTGAGACCCTGTTTCAAAATAAAGAATAAAAAATAGGGCTGGGGGTGTAGCTCAGAGGTAGAATGCCCCTGGGTTCAATCCCTAGTTCTTAAAAAAAAATTAAAGTAGTGAGACTATATTTCAAAATTTTTAAAATAAAAAAGGACTGGGGGCGTAGCTTGGAGTAGAATGCCCTTGAATTCATCCCCAGTACCAAAAAAGACATCAAGAAAGCCAGGCACCAGTGGCCTGGGGAGGGGACTACCAGGTGGCCAAGGCTAGATTAGGGCTTCTGTTCTTCACAAATGGGTTTGTATCCAAAATATTAATTCCAAATACTTAACCGAAATCCATAATACCCCAAGCACTATCCCTGCCTGAAATCTCTAAGCCAGGAGGAGAACTTTTTAGAACGACATTCTGGGTTGGAAGGATTCGAAAATGGAATGATAAACCAGCACAACTCCCGCGTTGGTAATGCCCCGACTTTGACGGGAGAGCTGGGAGATGGCGCTCCCCGTGCCAGCTCGAGGCGAGGATTCTATATGGTTCTGGGTCCAACCCACATTGCTTTAAAAGCCAGCCCCCCTCCAAACTGTCGGAGACACCTGCCTCCACAGGCGTCCTCCGCAATTCCTCAACTGCCACCTGTCAGCTGGCGCCGAGCCTTCAAGTGACAGGCGCAGTTTCTTGCCTGTGTGGGAGACAGCGCGTGTTGTCCCGAGTTCGCCCTTCTCGGGCGCCCCCAGGGAGCCTGGCCCGCCCCGGGGGCTCAGGAATCTGCCATGGGCAGGCTTGGGGGTGAGGGAGGAGAGCGGCTCAGATGGAGCCGGTCCAGCAGGGGCTGGGTCCCACCCTGCACCCCTGTGCCAGTCTCTCAACAGTTCTGTCTGTGAAATGGGAGCACTATCACCTCCTTCGTGGGTGGCTGTGGGGACTCAGTGAGAGGATGCATGGCAGAGTACTGAGCTTGGTGCTGGCTGCTTAGCTTACTGCTGGGTGCTTAGCTTAGTGCTGGGTGCTTACCAAGCACTCCGTTCGTGGCAGCTGTCGGTCCTGTCTTTATGAATCATAATTACTAGTAATTATTATTCTGCTATGCTTGACAGAGAACCAGCATAAAGATGGCCGCATCATGGTGGCGATCTGTGCTCCTGGGTCCCCGTACCCTTCTGTAGCAGGAGGGCCTCGGGCCATGGGGCCTCGTGGGTCCCTCTGACCCACGTGTGTGCTGACAACTGGGTTAGCAGAGCTGGGCAGAGAGGGAAGAGTCGCTGAGCAGGGGTGAGCCTCGGGCTCCCCTTGCACTCTGTTATCTCGGGGGGTGCTCCCCAGGACCTGGGGCCGTCCTCATTTTAGGATGACAACATAGCCTCCGAGACCTGCAGCTGCTTCCCTGAGGGAGCTCAGCCAGAAGCTCTGGGGATGGCTGGAGGAACGTCCCTGCTGACCACGTGGCCTCTTCCTGAGGCCGGGCCTGAGCTTCGGGCTCTGCACAGAACAATTGAGGACGAGGCTTCCTCTCTGGGACCGGAAGGCGGCCTCCCCCAACTCTGGGCCCTGGCAGAGGCAAGGGCGGGGTGGTGGGAGAGGGAAGTCCTCATCTTGAGGCTTGGGGGTGGGAGGAAGTGGGGGGACGGCCTGGCCCAAAGAGAACTCGCCCTGGCCAGGGCCGGCCAGGCGGTCGCTGCAGCCCTCGTCCACCTTCCGAGCGCTGGAAACAAGCAGCCAGCTCTGGGGACGCCTGAGAGGCCACCGGCAGCCAGAGCCATCAGGGAAATGCCAGATAGAACACTGAGATCCAGCCGGGCGTGGTGGCGCACACTTATAATCCCAGTACTTTGGGAGGCAGAGACCGGAGGATCCGGGTTCGCGGCCAGCCTCAGCTCTCTCTCTTGCTCTCTCTCCCTCTCCTTAGTGAGGCCCTCCGCAACTTCGTCAGACCCGGTTTCAAAATAAAGTATAAAAAAAATAGGGCCGGGGGCGTAGCGCGGAGGTAGAACGCCCCTGCGTTCAATCCCCGGTACGTAAAAAAAAAACAAAAAAAAAAAACAGATCCTGTGCTGCTGGTTGGACCTGGGCGGAAAAGACCAGGGTGCCCCTCGTTTATGGGAGTTTAGTCCAGGCAGCTCCCGCCAGGCTAGGGTGGCTGTTCAAATCTGCACGCCCTTCAGCGGGGGTGCCCCACTTTTGGAGTCTGGCTCATAGACCCCTTGTCCCCCAGCCTAGGGCCTGGTTTATAGAGGCCTCCAGAAAGGAACCTCATGAACAAATGAGTAACGAGCACGCGAATGCAGGCGCTGGGACGTAGAGAGAGCGTGCGGATGTCAACCCCAGCAGTGTTCATAAGAGCAGAAAGCCCCGATGAGGCTGGGCGTGGTGGCACACGCCGGTGAGCCTAGTACTTGGGAGGCTGAGACAGGAGGATCACAGGTTTGGGGACAGCCTCGGCAAGTAGTGAGACTCTCATTAACATAGCGAGTTCCTGTTTCCAAATAAAAATTTAAAAATAGGTGGTAGAATGCCCCTGGGTTCAATCCCCAGTCCCCTTCCACACACACACATACACAAAGTCCCAGACAACTCTAGTGTCCTTTAGTAGGGGGGAATTATGGTCCGTCTACAGTTTAGAATAGAGGCTGCTGCAGATGGCCACGTGGACCTGTAGATTTTCCTCCCGGGTGGGAAAATCACTCTATACCGTTTCATTAGAAGACTAATTGTGGCCAGGTATGGTGGTGAATGCCTGTAATCCCAGTACTTGGGAGGCTGAGACAGGAGGATCACAGATTTGAGGACAGCCTCAACAACATAGCCAGACTCTCAGCAACCTAGTGAGACCCTGTTTCCAAACAAAAAATAAAAAGTGCTGGGGGTGTAGCTCTGAGGTAGAATGCCCCTGGATTCAATCCCTAGTACCAGAAAAAAAAAAAAAAAGTTGTGCTGGGCATGGTGTATGGTGGTGCACACCTGTAATCACAGTACTTGGGAGGATGAGACAAAAGGACCATAGGTTCGAGGCCAACCTCAGCAACTTAGCAAGATCTTGTTTCAAATAAAACAAGGCTAGGGGTGTAGCTCGGAGGTGGAATGCCCCTGGGTTCAGTCCCCAGCACCATAAAAAAAATATTTTTTTCTTTTATTTTTCTTTCTTTCCTTTTTTTAGTTCTTATATATTGTAAGACAATAGATAGCATAGGAACCTATTTATTTTAAAAAAGAAAACACTAGACATGGGAACATATCCTGTGTACATGTAGAGAAAGGTCTAGAAGGATGTTTATTGAGTGTAACCTGGTGAGTAACCGCAGTGGGGGAAGAGGGTTATGGCAGAGAGGGCTTTCGGTTTTCACGTTATTTATACACTTCTTTATGGCCTGTGTTTTTTAAAAAAAGTACATAGTTTATAACTAAAACTGTGGGTCTTTCCGCCTCGGGCTGGGTTCAGGGCTATGGCCTAGGTTAGGAGGGAGGGGTGGGTGGGAAGAAGATGGCTGCCCAGAAAGAGTGGGGGTTGTTGCTGGGGATCCCCAGGAGTGGGGCCACGGGAGGAGGAACCTGGAGCCCCTCGTGTGGGCTGTGAGCGGCGCTGGGTGGCTGGGGGGCAGAGCCTGGCGCCAGCACTGGGCCCACCGGGGGCAGCTAACCAAGGTGGGGGTCGGGGACAGTGTGAACAATTTCTGTAAACTTGTCAGACTTTTCCAGAACAAGTGCTCTTTGCAAATTTTACCAAATTTACAAAATCTGGTAATCAGGTCGGGGATCAGGTGGGATAATTCCTAAATTCTCATCTGGCCCGTGTGAGGGGCTGGAACCAGGGCTGGGCAGGAGAGCCCCGGGCCCAGGCAGACCCTTGCCCGGAGTCTCAGGGCCCGCCCTGCTAAGGTGTTCTGTTCCTTAAAGCCAACCCGTGCACGCCATTGCAGGAGGTAGAGGGTGTTTTGCTGAAATCACTGGGGCGGGAGCTGAATTTTATTTTATTTTATTTTTATTTATTTATTTTTTATGGTACTGGGGACTGAATTCAGGGGCATTCTACCACTGAGGTACACTCCCAGAACTGTTTTATTTATTTATTTATTTATTGCAGAACTGGGGATTGAACCCAGGGGCGTTCTACCTCCAAGCTACACCCCCCAGCCCTATTTATTTTTTTTGGTACTGGGGATTGAACCCAGGGCATTCTACCTCCAGGCTACACCCCCAGCCCAATTTTTTGCTCTTTATTTTGAAACGGGTCTCTCTAGGTTGCAGAAGGCCTCACTAAGTAGCTGAGGCTGGCCGCGGACCCAGATCCTCTGGTCTCAGCCTCCCAAGTACTGGGATTACAAGCATGCACCACCACGCCCGGCTCTAATTCTTTATTTTGAAACAGGGTCTCACTACGCTGTGGAGGGCCTCACTAAGTAGCTGAGGCTGGCCATGAACCCGCGATCCTCCTGTCTCATCCTCTCAAGTACTGGGATTACAAGCGTGTGCCACCATGCCCAGCTGAATTTTATTTTAAAGCAACATATTTAATGCATACTAGAAAACATAATACTTGGGAGGCTGAGACAGGAGGATTGCAGATTCAAGGACAGCCTCAGCAACTTAGGCCCTTGGCAACTTAGTGAGATCTTGTTTCAAAATAAAATAAAATAGGGCTGGGGGTATAGCTCAGAAGTAAAACACCCCTGAGTTCAATCTCCAGTACCACACACACACACACAAAATATATAAAAGGAGAAAGAAAAGATACCTAGGTCTGGTTCTCTAGCATAACCAACCTGTCATATCAGAGGAGTCTTAGGTGAGACTAAATTTAGTAGTACTTTTTAAAAACTGATTAATTTTAAGGGGAAAAACATTAAATGGGTAAGAATACGGGAGATGTTGCTGGGTGTGATAGCGCACACCTGTAATCCCCAATACTTGGGAGGCTGAGACAGGAGGATCGCAGGTTCGCAGCCAGCCTCAGCTACTTAGTGAGGCCTTCTACAACTTAGACCCTGTTTCAAAATAAAGATTAAAAAATAAGACTGGGGGGTATAACCCAGAGGTAGAATGCCCCTGGGTTCAATCCTCAGTACAGCCAAAAAATAAGATAAAATAAAATA
The DNA here is from genome assembly GCA_004027185.1 of Glis glis. Taxonomy (NCBI): domain Eukaryota; kingdom Metazoa; phylum Chordata; class Mammalia; order Rodentia; family Gliridae; genus Glis; species Glis glis. The sequence continues at coordinate 22,132 of PVJS01016837.1, forward strand.
AAAAAACCAGCCTCCACCAGCCGGCCACTGCCCGCGGGCCCACAGTTGTGAGAAAGTCGGGAGCCCCCATTTGGGCCGTTCTCCCTGGAAAAGTTGGGGAAGGGTGCTCACGTTGGCCTGAGGTCACAAAGGTGACAAGTCACATTGTCCCCCAGTCTCAGAGAGCCTTCACGCTGGGTTGGTGGCTCGGCCTGAAGCCCTGAGCTAGAGTCACCCCACAGGTGACCCTCCCTACCTGGTTGATGCACCCTCAGGAGCAGCCTCCTTATCTCCAGCCTCCAGCAGAGGCCTCTCTGGGTCCCATGAAGACTCACAAATGAGCGGTGGTGCTGCTCAGACCCTCCGCGTGCGTGCGTGCGTGCGTGCGTGCGTGCGTGCGTGCGTGTGTTTTGCACACGTGTGCCTGCTGATGAGGTTTTTAGAGGCCAATGGGTAAGGGCTGGCTCATAGCCGGGCGTGGTGGCGCATGCTTGTAATTCCCGTACTTGGGAGGCTGAGATGGGAGGATTTCAGGTTCGTGGCCAGCCTCAGCAACTTAGCGAAACCCTCTGAGGTCTAGTTCAGAATTAGAATGCCCCTGGGTTCCATCCCTAGTACTGCAAAAAAAAAGCTGGCTCGAGCTGTGAGCTTTGGCCCTTTGCTTCCCAGTGCCATGACCTTGAATCAGGCCTCTGATTTCCTCGAGTTTCTTCTAGAAACGTGTCCCACGGCTCCATCTCTGGGGCACATGTGGTGCCTGGCTCATCCTGTGTGGACGGTGCCAGCTGTCACCAGCATCGCCGTGGGGACAACCTATCCGGCTGGTGGCGCTCGCCCCGCCACTCTGCTGCGGGGCAGAGGCAGCTCCAGGGCTGGGTGCTCCTGCGGGGCGCGGGGAGTCATCAGTCCAGGCCACAGCGTTCGTCTTGCCTGATTCTGGGCCAGACACAGTGACGAGTCTTGGACATGTGGTGACAAGCAGGGCAGCAGGGCCTTGTCCTCTCTTGCCCTCGTGGTCCATCTGGGGAAGAGATTGCCCACAGATGATGGCGTAATTATTTAATCATCCTTCTGCACGTGCCAGGAAGCAGCAGGACGCGGGGCCTGTGGCACCGAGCACTGACCGGGGACACCTGGCCAGTGTGAAGGGTCCAGGGCACGTTTCCCTGGGCGGTGGCCCTCCTAACTAGGCTAGGAAGAGGAGGACACTGCCTCTGGTTGAAGGTCTTGCGATGGGAGCGGCAGGGCATACTGAGGAACGGAGGAGAATCGGAGGACTGGGGCTGGGGCCTAGGGAGGGGGTGTGCGTGTGTGCACATGCCGGGCTCTGGGCTTCCACCGCATCTGGATCCTGGGCCAATGGGGCACCGTCATGGAAGATTTAACAGGGTTGGAGCGACCTGATCAGATTTATGTTTTTAAAGGATTACAAGAGCCAGGCATGGTGGCTCATACCTAAAATCCCAGTATGTGGGAGGCTGAGATAGGAGAATTGCAGGTTCAAGGCCAACCTCAGCAATTTAGTCAGACCCTGTTTCAAAATAACAAATAATTAGCTGGGCGTGGTGGCTCACGCTTGTAATCCCGGAGGATCTGGGTTCTCGGCCAGCCTCAGCTACTTAGTGAGGCCCTCTGCAACTTAGTGAGACCCTGTTTCAAAATAAAGAATCAAAAATAGGGCTGGGGTGTAGTTTGGAGGTAGAATGCCCCTGGGTTCAATCTCCGTTATTGCAAAAAAAAAAAATTAAAAACAGGGCTGGGTATGTAGCTCGGAGGTAGAATGCCCCTGGGTTCAATCCCCAAAAAAGAAAAAGGAAAAAAAAGACCAGCAGAGTCCAGTGAGCAGGTGACAGGGAGGGACATGAGTGTGACCAGTGCCTCTGCCCTCAGCTGTGCCAGGACACACATGGGGTCTGGAAGGAAGGCGGTTGAGAGGAGCAGGACCAGGTGAGGTTGAATTTAATTTGCAAAATCCCCTTGCTGCAGATAGACCAGCTGATGGCGTATGTGCCCAGCAGGGCGCTGGGAGCTTCGTTTGCACCTTTGGGTGGCGGATGCTTAGGGCATCGTGGGGTAGGAGCCCTTATTGTCCCATTGGGCACACGTGGAGAAGGCTCAGTGCGTGTGGGCGGGGGTCCGTGTAGCGGAGGACTGAGGGCCTACCTGGAAGCTCAGGGTCGTTCCAAAATGAACAGCAGGCCGTCTTCCAGAGGAGGCATCGCCGTGTGCACCGCATCCCTCTAATCTGAAAATACAAACGAGGTCAAAACCAGCTTTGGGTCACATCAGGGCTGGCAGATGTGTCAGTACTAGAAGCCAACCTGCAATGCTGGCACCTCCCTCCAGCGGTCTCCAGAAGTTTCCGTCTGTGGCCGCCGACTCTGCAGCAGGTGGCATGTACAAATGCATCTGATCAGTGTGAGAACCTGGTGGATAGCCAGGGGTGCTGGTGGAAGGGAGTGCGCGGGGAGTGTGCAACGTGGTCACAGAGCGCGTGGCTGGGTCCCCGAAGCGGCAGTCTCGACCGCGCTCCTCCCCCACGGGCGCTGGTCCTGCTTCTGAGTAATGCATTGCACGAGACACTGCCTGCTGTCTGCAGCTCATGAGATTGTCACCTGGCTGTGACTGAGCCGGGGCTTGGGCTTTCGGGCACTGGGGTCAGAGAGAGAGAGAGAGAGAGAGAGAGAGAGAGAGAGAGCAGCCATGCTGGTGAAAAGGGGTGGTGGCCAGAGCTAAGTTCCTTCTGCAGGTAGGCTCTCTGCCTCTTTGTTTGCATTTTATTTTATTTTTTTTTGTCATGCTGGGGATTAACCTCAGGGACATTCTACTACTAAACTCCACCCCCAGCCCTTTTTTAAAATTTATTTTTTTAGCAGGGTGTGGTGGCACACGCTTGTAATCCCACTACTTGGGAGGCTGAGACAGAAGGATCGCAGGTTCGCGGCCAGCCTCAGCTACTTAGTGAGGCCCTCTGCAACTTAGTGAGACCCTGTTTCAAAATAAAAATAAAAAAGGGCTCGGAGGTTGAATGCACCTGGGTTCAATCCCCAGTACCGCAAAAAAAAAAAAAATTATTTTTAAAATTTAGAGACAGGGTCTTGCTAAGTTGCCTGGGCTGGCCTCCAACTTGTGATCCTCCTGCCTCAGCCTCCCAAGTACTGGGATTATGGGCACATGCCACTGTGCCCAACAATACTTTTTATTTATTTATTTATTTATTTGGTACTGGGGATTGAACACAGGGGCTACCTCCAGGCTACACCCCCAGCCCTTTGTTTTTGTGGTACTGTGGATTGAACTCAAGAGCTACACTCCAACCCTATTTTATTCTTTTTTTTTTTTTTTTTTTGCAGTACAGTACTGGGGATTGAACCAAGGGGCATTCTACCTCTGAGCTACACCCCCAACACTATTTTTTATTCTTTACTTTTGAAACAGGGTCTCACTAAGTTGCGGAGGGCCTCATTAAGTAGCTGAGGCTGACCTCGAACCTGTGATCCTCCTGTCTCAGCCTCCTGAGTACTGGGATTATAGGGGTGCACCACCACGGCTGGCTTTTGGCCAATTCTTTCCTATCTGAGTTATTATTATCACAACAGTGCTGACAACAGAGACTTCTGCTCTGTGCCCTGCCCTGGGCTGGTGGGCTCCTGCCTGTGGTCCTTGTGGTGACTCCAGGGATGGCATGATGGGTGTGGGGTACAGGGCAGGACCTTGCTCAGGGTCTCATGCCACAGAGGGGGCTGAGACTTAGAGTGTGTGGGGTTCCAGAGCCCCCTGGGCCCCAGCAGGGAGAAGCAAGTCAGGCTGCTGATATGGCCCTCCCTCACAGTGGGGAGCACGGGTCCTCCCTGGCCCCATGAAGAAGCAGAGCATGTTTCAAGGCCGCCAGGCATGGTGGTGCATGCCTTTAATCCCAGCACCTGGGAGGCTGAGACAGGAGAATCGCAAGTTTGAGGCCAGCCTCAGCAACTTAACGAGACTCTCAGCAACCTAGTGAGACCCTGTTTCAAAATAAAATAATAAGCCGGGCGTGGTGGTGCACGGTTGTAATCCCAGTACTTGGGAGGCTGAGACCAGAGGATCTAGGTTCGCGGCCAACCTCAGCTACTTAGTGAGGCCCTCCGCAACTTAGTGAGACCCTGTTTCAAAATAAAGAATAAAAAATAGGGCAGGGGGGTACAGCTTGGATGTAGAATGCCCCTGGATTCAATCCCCAGTACCGAAAAAAAAAAGAATAAAAAATAGGGTTGGAGGTATAGCTTGGAGGTAGAACACCTCTGGGTTCCATCCCCAGTAACATAAAAAAAAAAAAAGTTTTCAGTACTGACAAGAGAGCACTGCTCCAGGGGTCTAACTGGGGATGGTGCTAGAACCCAGGATGTGGCCATCCAGGTGGGCTGTTCCTGGAGTTCATCACCTGGTATCGGATGTCTATTTACAGTTCACCCCACTCAGACAGCAGCCCCATGGACGAAGGGGGCTGGGTCTGCCGTGTCCTGGACCCAGGGCAGCCCCTGGCCCATCAGATGATGCAGAAAAGCCTTGCTGAGTGACCGAGTGACCGGGCCTTCCTTGTCCTTAGGTCCAGCTGGGAGCTCCCTGACCTCCAAGAGGGCAAGATCGAAGCCATCAGCGACTCGGACGGAGTGAACTACCCCTGGTACGGTAACACCACGGAGACCTGCACCATCGTGGGCCCCACCAAGAGGGACTCCAGGTTCATCATCAGCATGAATGACAATTTTTACCCCAGCGTTACGTGGGCCGTGCCGGTCAGCGAGAGCAACGTGGCCAAGCTGACCAACATCTACCGGGATCAGAGCTTCACCACCTGGCTGGTGGCCACCAACACCTCCACCAACGACATGATCATCCTGCAGACGCTGCACTGGCGCATGCAGCTGAGCATCGAGGTGAACCCCAACCGGCCCCTGGGCCAGCGCGCCCGGCTGCGGGAGCCCATCGCCCAGGACCAGCCCAAAATCCTGAGCAAGAACGAGCCCATCCCGCCCAGCGCCCTGGCCAAACCCAACGCCAACGACGCTCAGGTCCTCATGTGGCGGCCCAAGTACGGGCAACCGCTGGTGGTGATCCCACCCAAGCACCGGTAACGGCCAGCGCGCCCGCTAGGTTAGACCGACAAATAATAATACTGCTCAGATCAAAACCCCCGCGCGCCCTGCTCATTCAGCAAATACAACCATTCTACCTTCTACCGCGGCGGGCGGATCTCACTGTGCTGTGCCCCGGCGGCCTCCGGCTGGGCACCTGCTTCCTGTGGGGCCGGGGAGACCCGTTGGGACCCCAAGGGCGCCCCTCCGTGTCACCTCTGGTCTCCTCCCCTTTCCTCTCCAGCTCAGTCCTTCACTTGCAGCTGATTCCCTGAAACACTTGCTTTTTCTTTTTTCTTTCTAACGCCTCTTTATGGGGCTCAGGGGTGGGAGGAGGAGGAGGAGGAGCTGGTCGTTATGGGAAGCCCAGGCCTGGGTTCAGAGCCCCCGGGCTGTGTTGGAGTGGCGGCTCTTCCCGCCCACCTCTTCCCCTCCCCCCGCCTCTGCCATGCGGCCTTATGTAGACTTGCTTTGCCAAACTTCTGCCTTAAGCTGAATTTAAAGGAAAAAAAGGAACCAGAAAGGACACAGGATCTCTTTCCTGCTGGGCTTTGCATCTTCTGCCGGAGGTGGAGGGGTCGGCCGGGGCGAGGGGTTATCTGAGCTCGTGCTTGCTCCATCTTCCTGGTTGTCCTGGGAGAGGGGCAGGTTGCAGATTTAAGCCCAGGACCAGCTGTTTTCTTCTTTCGTTTTGACCTAAACAAAACCACAGACAGATTCTGCGTGGAGACCCTTCTCTTCACCCCGGGGCTAGAATCCTCCCTGGTACCTTCTGAGGTGCCGTGAGCTTGGGGGGGCAGATCTGCAGTGACTCTTTCTCTTCTAGGCAGCCTTAACTTGCCTGGGGTGGCCCTGGGAGGAGGGGATGGGCCTGTGAGCAGTAGGTTCAGCCCAGGAAACTTTCACTCTTTCTTTTTCCATCTCCACTGTCCCCAGTGCCTGGGGGCCAGACAACCAGGACTGCAAGACAGTCCCAGTTTGAGCCTCAGTGGTTAGAAAGGCACACACTTCGCTCTTGCCCTGTATCTTAGGACTTGAAGCTGGTGGCGCTGCTGTCCATCCAGCTGTCCGTCCCGGGGCTGTCCGTCCTCCAGTGCTGCAGAGGAGCCCATAGAGGGCTCCTGCTTCATCTCAGGGGATCCTGCTCCCAGGCTCCAAGCCCCAGCGGGGGTGGGGGCACCTGAGCCGTGGGCGCTCCAGGGTCTGGGAGGCAGTTGGTGGACAGTCTGCTTCTGTTTCCAAAGATGGAAGCCCATGCCCGGGATGAGGGTTGGCCCTGGGATGGGGAGGTGCCCCCGCCCCTGGTCGAGAAGCATTGAGCCGTTGTGGGGGCTGGGCTGGCACAGCCGTGGCCTGAGGACAGCCACCAGGTGGCTGGTCTTGGGGTCCACCCTCTGGAACCCTAGGATTTGGTCCTGGCAACTCCCAGGCTTCTTAGCAATGTCAGCCCGGGGAGCAGTGGGGCGCTCTGCAGCCAGGCTCCTCTGAGCCGGCCAGCCCCACAGCGGCAGCACCAGGCCCCACTGCACTCACGCCCTGAACGATCGAGCACAGAAAACCGTCAGCAAGAAAAACCACCCTCTTCTGCTGCAGATGAGCCACTTGTAGAAGTCCCATGATGGCGCAGGAGGGCGGGGACACCGAGACCCTGTCTGTGCTCCTGCCACAGGAGCGTTCCCTCCAGGGGTGCTTAATGCCCAGGCAGTCTCCAAGCCCAGCTCGTGCCCGGAGGCCACAGCCACCCTGGAACGCACTGGGCTGGAGCTGCCGCCGGCACGGTGCTGGCAGAGCCCCTCATCAGGGCTGAGACCTCCCTGGGAAGGGCAGGCTGCCTTTGTGTGAAGAGAGGCCCTGCCCCCCAGAGAGGCCGTGGCCCTGAGTGGGGGGTACCCCGGGGGAGGACTTGGCCTCCTGGCTGGAGAGGCCCTTTCTACACTCAGGTCTTTCTTGCACTAAGAGGGGTCAGGAAGTGGGGTTCTCATCTTGGGCTGGGTGATCACTAAGGGGATCCTTCCTGGAGGTGTGGTTGGGGAGCAGGAGCCATAGGAAGAGGGGGTCCTCAGCTGCTCAGGAGCACAGGGGCCCCTAAACTCGAATTTGAGTGTGAACTACTGCTTGGAGCAGGGCAGCACCCCTCCCCTGCATGCCCGGCCCCCGCCCACCTGGCCCGGCTCCCCTTCACCATGAGACTCTTTCTCTCCACCCTCCTGTCTCACCCAAGACAGGGCTGGGGAGACCCTGGAGGCTGCAGGTCGGCCAGGGACACTCAGCTTCGCTTGGCTGGGACCCTTGGCCTTCTTTCTTGGGTTGTTGCACAGACCCCAGGCTTCCCGCCCACCCAGGGCCCCGATTCCTCTGATGCCCTCTCCACGCGGACACTCCTTCCAGCAATAAGAACTGTCCTCGGTCGTGGAGAGTACTGTGAACACGAGCCCAGGCCCTTACCAGGAGGCGCCAGACTCTTGAAGACAATGTACAATAAACCTTTTTTAAAATTAAAAAAACACAACTATAAAGAGAAATAAAATTAATTTTAAAGTAGGCCTGGCTAGGCTCTGGATGTTTCTGAAGTGGTGATTCATGCTGGGGTCGAGGGCTCTGTATGGTGGCCATGTAGGGGTTTGGGGGGCGGTATTCAGGGAGGTTGGTGTGAGGCTGGGCATTCCAGTGCTAAGGGTCTGAAGACTGGGGAGGCCTCCAGTCCCTCAGCAACCTGCTCCAGGCCAGGCCCTGTTTCCACCTGAGCCAACTCGGGGGGGTCTCAATCCTGCACCCCGATGTGCCCCTGGCTGCACCCCAGTGGAGGAGCAGGGCGGCAGGCTTGGAGGACAAGCTAGGACTTGGGGGAAGCTTGGCTTTTTTTTGTGTGTGTGGTACTGGGGGTTGAGCCCAGGGGCATTCTACCTCTGATCCCCAGCCCTTTTTATTTTTTTGATTTTGAAACAGGGTCTTGCTAGGTTGCTGCGAGTCTCACCACTTGCTGAGGCTATCTTCGAACCTGCGATCCTCCTGTCTCGGCTTCCCAAGTACTGGGGTTACAGGCATGTGCCACCACACTCAGCTTATTGGTTACTATTATTATGAAGGCCCCATGCAGCCAGTTGTGGTGGCTCACGCCTGTAATCCCAGTACTTGGGAGGCTGAAGACAGGAGGATTGCAGGTTAGAGGCCAGCCTTAGCAACTTAGTGAAGTCCTTTGCAACTTAGTCCCTGTTTCAAAAAAAAAAAAAATACAGGACTGGGGGTGTAGCTCAGAGGTAGGATGCCCCTGGGTTCAATCCCCAGAACCACACTCACATACACAAAAGAAGAAGGCCCATGCTTGTGCCTGGGTCCCTGGGCAGGAAACGCCTTTCTCCCCACCCACTTCTTCCCAGAAGTCTTCGCGCAGTCAACTCTCCGTGGCCCACTGACAGTCTGGCTCATTCCCTTTGAGGAAGGGCTGCCCAGTCACCTGCAGACCACAGGCTCATCCAGGGTGGACGGCGGCCTCTGCAGCGCCAGGGGAGACGGAACGCTGGGCTGCGGTCTCTGTTCTGCGCTCTCCATGCTGCTGCAAACCCCACGGGGCTCTGCATCCTGCCTCCAGGGCCGCAGACACCAAAGCAGGATATCACATCACAGGCTGGCGGCCGCCTCCACCCACCAGAAGGGTGGTGGCGTTCACCATAGCCGTTTGGCTTTTGGTCATGGAGTTGGTCCCTGAGCACTGCCCACAAGATACCATGGTGTGTGTGCATGTGTGCATGCGTGTGTGTGTGCGTGCGTGCATGTGTGTGTGTGTGTGTGTGTGTGTGTGCCAGCCGCAGGAGAAAGTTGGGCTGGATTGAGTCAGGACAGAGCCAAAGGGGCTGTGCGGGGTGGGGGAAGGGGTAGCCTCACAAGTTTGCGGAGTGGAATGTGCGGGGATGCTGGTTTGGAGTACGTGGACGCCGAGTGACATTTGGTGGCACAGTGGAAGTCCTCCAGCCACTTGGGCTGAAAGCAGGTTAAATTTAGAAGTCTAGGCTGAGCTGAGAGACACTGACACCAGGCTGGGCCCGGCTTTCGCGGGCTCCCCTCCAGGGTCCGGGTCTGGGGGAGCCAGCTGTCTGGGCTGAGTAGGGCCCACCTGCCAGGGATGTGTGGCAGGAGCAGCTGCTGAGCCGCCCGCACACCTCGAACGCTGCTCCTCTCTAGAGCCAGGCTCTATTCCCGCGCTTTGCCAACGGGGTCTCAAAGTTCACCCTGAAGTCCTGGTTCACTACAGCACTCAGAAAACTTGTCCTCATAGCCCTACCTTACTTTTCATGCATAGAAATAACCACACACCATCAAAAACAGCTGTTTCCAAGCTGGGCGTGGTGACACACACTTGTTATCCCAGTACTTGGGAGGCTGAGACCGGAGGATCACAGGTTCGCGGCCAGCCTCAACAACTTAGTGACTCTCTCTGTAACTTAATGAGACCCTGTTTCAAAATAAAGAATAAAAAATAGGGCTAGGGGTGTAGCTCAGAGGTAGAATGCCCCTGGGTTCAATCCCCAGTACCACACACACACACAAACACACACACAAAACCCCAGTAATAATAATAATAAAAAAGGCTGGGTGGTGTAGTTCAGAGGTAGAACAACCCCTGGGTTCAATCCCCAGTACAAAAAAAAAAAAAAGAAATAACCTCATTCCAATAAAAAAAGATATTTCTAGGTAAATGAATTTTCTAGATGAGAATGTATCTGTGTGAGCTTTTGGAATATTTTATGCAGTTGGGAGGAGACTCTTTCACAGGAGCCGCAGGGTGACTTCCCGATCGGCCTTAACATCACCCCCCATTTGCTGTTGATGCTGTGAGCTGCAGTGAGATACACCTGGGTGTCCGGGACCGGCGGTGTCAGCCAGAACAGCCTACAGAGGAGGAGTCTCAAACAGGAAAGGAGTTTGGGCACAATCCAAGGTGGCACACTCCAAGGTGGCACACTCACTCCAAGGTGGCACACCTGGAGGACATTAAGCTCGGTGAAATCAGCCAGCCACAGAGATAACTACTGGGCATCCCACCTATGGGAGGTATCAAGAGTGGTCAAACTCAGAGAAACTAAGTAGAATGAAGATTGCCAGGTGTTGGGGAGTGTGTGTGTGTGTGTGTGTGTGTACATGTGTGTGTGTACATGTACATGTGTGTGTTTACATGTATGTAAACGTGTGATTTATTTATTTATTTTGTGTGTGTGTGTGGTACTGGGAGTCAAAGCCAGGGGCTTTCTACCTCTGAGCTACATCACCAGCCCACTTTTTATTTTTTTGTTTGGAAACAGGGTTTCACCAAGTTGCTAAGGCTGGTCTCAAACCTGCAATTCTAGCCCAGCATGGTGGTACATGCTTGTAATCCCAGTACTTGGGAGGCTGAGACCGGAGGATCCAGGTTCGCGGCCAGCCTCAGCTACTTAGTGAGGCCCTCTGCAACTTAGACCCTGTTTTGAAATAAAGAATTAAAAAATAGGGCTGGGGGTGTAGCTCAGAGGTAGAAGGCCCCTGGGTTCAATCCCCAATACCGCCAAAAAAAAAAAAAAATTAAACCTGCAATCCTCCTGTCTCAGCCCCCCAAGTACTGAGATTACAGGAATGTGCCACCATGCCCAGTTGGGGTTGTCATTTAAAGTTTTAGCCGGGGGTGGTGGTGCATGCCTATAAACCTGGTACTTGGGAAGCTAAGACAAGAGGATTGCAGGTTCGAGACCAGCCTCAACAACTCAGCTAGTGAGGTCTTCAGCAACTTAGCAAGACCCTGTTTCAAAATGAAAAAAAGAGAACCGGGTGTGGTGGCGCACGCTTGTAATCCCAGTACTTTGGGAGGCAGAGACCGGAGGATCCGGGTTCGCGACCAGCCTCAGCTCTCTCTTTCTCTCTCCCTGTCTCTCTCTCTCTCTCTCTCTCTCTCTCTCTCCTTAGCGAGGCCCTCCGCAACTTTGTGAGACCCGGTTTCAAAATAAAGGATAAAAAAAATAGGGCCGGGGGCGTAGCGCGGAGGTAGAACGCCCCTGGATTCAATCCCCGGTACCGCAAAAAAAAAAAAAAAAGGGTGTCGGGTGTGGTGGCACACGCTTGTAATTCCAGTACTTGGGAGGCTGAGATAAGAGGATAGCAGGTTCGAAGCCAGCCTCGGCAACTTAGTGAGGCCCTCGGCAACTTAGCGAGACCATTTACAAATAAAAAATAAAATACGTCTGGGGGCCGGGTGTGGTGGCACACGCTTATAATCCCAGTACTTTGGGAGGCGGAGACCTGAGGATCCGGGTTCGTGGTCAGCCTCAGCTCTCTCTCTCTCTCTCTCTCTAATTAGTGAGGCCCTCCACAACTTCATGAGACCCGGTTTCAAAATAAAGTATAAAAAAATAGGGCTGGGGGTGTAATGCGGAGGTAGAACGCCCCTGGGTTCAATCCCCGGTACCGCAAAAAAATCCCAAAAAAAAAACCAAAATAAAAAAAACGTCTGGGGTATGGCCCAGAGGTAGAAGGCTCCTGGGTTTCATCCCAGTACCGAAAAAAAGAAAAAAAGGGCTGGGGTATAGCTGAGAGGGATTGATCTCAGGGAGAGATCAATCCCCAGTTCCACACTCACAAAAAAGGGGTAGAATTTTATTTATTTTTTATATTTATTTATTTATTTGCGGTACTAGGGATTGAACCCAGGGGCATTCTACCTTTGAGCTACACCCCCAGCCCAATTTTATTCTTCATTTTGAAACAGGGTCTCACTAAGTTGCAGAGGGCCTCACAAGTTGCTGAGGCTGGCCGCGAACCTGCGATCCTCCAGTCTCAGCCTCCCAAGTACTGGGATTACAAGCGTGCGCCACCATGCCTGGCTAAGGGTAGAGTTTTAGACGTGCAAGATCTGGAGGTTGGTTGTTGCAAAACACATTAGCATACTTCATAATACTATTGAGCTTTACATATAAACATGGTTACGATGGTAAAGTGTATATGTAATTTATTACAAAAATAGAAACACAGTAATAGTGGCTAGCACCAGAAGCCGCTGTGTGGTGGCTCTCCAATGGCCCCGGGCACGTTCCCTCAGGTACGTCCTGTCACCTCTGACTTTATTTCTCTCTTGGCCATCTTCACTCCAGTTTGGAGGCTTCCATGGAAGGTGTTTCCCAGCCGGTTAAGATCCAGACATTTGATTGAAGCACATAATTGAGCCAGTGTACACAATGGTACCCAAATATTGTCCATCAGGGCTGGGCGTGGAGGCCCATGCCCAGAATTCCAGTACTTGGGAGGCTGGACTGTAGGATCTCAAGTTCTTAGCCAGCCTCAGCAACTTAGCAAGATTCTCAGCAACCTAGTGAGACCCTGTTTCAAAATAAAATATAAAAAGGGCTGAGGAAGTAGCTCAGAGGCAGAATACTCCTTGATTCTATCCCTAGTACCAAAAAAAATCCATCAAGGTCATTATTATTTTTTTATTTATTTATTTTTTTTTTTTGCGGTACCAGGGATTGAACACAGGGGTGTTCTACCTCCGCGCTATGCCCCCGGCCCTATTTTTTATACTTTATTTTGAGACCGGGTCTCACGAAGTTGCGGAGGGCCTCACTAAGTAGAGATGGAGAGAGAGAGAGAAAGAGAGAGACAGGGAGGGAGAGAGGGAGAGAGAGAGAGAGAGAGAGAGAGAGAGAGAGAGAGAGAGAGAGCTGAGGCTGGCCACGACTCCGGATCCTCTGGTCTCTGCCTCCCAAAGTACTGGGATTACAAGCGTGCACCACCACGCCTGGCCATCAAGGTCATTATTACACAACCAACTTCTGTAAAGACCCACATCCCACAGTGGGCGCTGGGCTACCGCGCCGGGCCCTGCCCTGTCACCATTTGTCACTCTACTGCTTTTCTTCCCTTTTCTCAGAAGAGGAAATTGACCCTCACAGGGGACCTATGCGCCTGCTAAAGGCCAGGCAGCGAGGAAGTTGCAGAGCTGGGCTGCCTTTCCACACCCTCCTTCCACCCTCTCTCTGCCCTTTCCACTGCGCCCCCAGCCTTTCGGCAGCCCAGTTCCACCAGACTGTGCCAGGCTTCTCCTTGCCCAAAGGCCCCACGTGGTGTCAAATATGCCAGGTGGCAGCCCCGTTGGCAATGGAAACTTTTCTTTTCTTTTATTGTGGTACTGGGGATTGAACCCAGAAGTATTCTACCTCCAAGGTACACCCCCAGCCTGATTTTATTTCTTGTTTGGAAACAGGGTCTCACTAGGTTGCTGAGAGCCTCACTAAGTTGCTGAGGCTGACTTTGAACCTGCGATCCTCCTGATTACAAGCATGTGCCACCACGCCCAGCTATTTTATTTTTATTTTGAAACAGGGTCTCGCTAGGTTGAAGAGAGTCTCACTATTTGTTGAGGCTGTCCTCGAACCTGTGATCCTCCTGTCTCAGCCTCCCAAGTACTGGCAATACAAGCGTGCGCCACCATGCCTGGCTGGAAACTTTAAATGCAAGAAAAGATATGAACGTGGTGGAGCACGCCTGTAATCCCAGTACTTGGGAGGCTGAGACCGAAGGATCCAGATTCGCATCCAGCCTCAGCTACTTAGTGAGGCCCTAAACAACTTTGTGAGACCCTGTTTCAAAATAAAGAATAAAAATAGGGCTGGGGGTGTACCTCGGAGGTAGAATGCCCCTGGGTTCAATCCCCAGTACCACAAAATAAATAAATAAATAAATAAATAAATAAAATTGGGCTGGGGGTGTAGCTCAGAGGTAGAATGCCCTTGGGTTCAATCCCCAGTGCCATAAAAAATAAAGAAGGCCAGGTGTAGTGGGGCATGCTTGTAATCCCGGTACTTTGGGAGGCGGAGACTGGAGGATCCGGGTTCGCGGCCAGCCTCAGCTCTCTCTCTCTCTCCCTGTCTCTCTCTCTCTCTCTACCTAGTGAGGCCCTCCGCAACTTCGTGAGACCCGGTTTCAAAGTAAAGTATAAAAAAAATAGGGCCAGGGGTGTAGCGCGGAGGGGGTTCAATCCCCGGTACCGCAAAAAATAAAATAAAATAAAATAAAATAAAATAAAAAAATAAAAAGGGCTCAGAGGTAAAATGCTGCTGGGTTCAACCCCTAGTACAAAAATAAAATAAAAGCAAGAAAAAGCACCTGAGGCTCCGTCTCTGCACTGGTGTCTGGAGAGACAAACCCAGGGAGTGGCCTCGGTGCTGGCCAAGGGCAGCCCAGCTCCTGCCCGGGTTAGCCTTTCCCCTCACCCCCGACAGCAGGGCTCGGAATGCAGACTCCATCGGCCCCAGCCCTGGCTCGTGTTTTCTCAGACAGGCCTTTTTAACCAGACAGCTGGAGGCTGGCGTGGCCCGGTGTTTACAGCGAGCCAGAGGCAGGAGAAGCCCTGCGTTATTCTTGGCCGCTTCTGGTCTTGCTGAGCAAGGTCGGGCGAGTCGCCTGACCTCACATGGCGGAGTTCCCTAACGCTCAGGCTGCAGAGGCACGCCTCGCCTGCCCTTCCCCGCCAGGCTCAACGAAGATGCAGCAGTCGCTTTGTGCTGGATGGGACACCCCCAAACCCCCCAGCAGGCATCCTGGAAACCAAAGTTTATCCCAGAGACACCTCCCTTTAAATATGGCTAAACGGCCGGGCACGGTTGCGCATACCTGTAATCCCAGGAGTTGGGAGGCTGAGGCAGGAAGATCTCAGGTTGAAGTCCAGAGCATGGTGACTTTGCAAGACCCTGTTTCTTTTTTTTTTTTTTTTTTTTTTTTGGGGT
>PVJS01016838.1:0-36957 GCA_004027185.1 Glis glis
CGGAAAAAAAAAAAAAAGCCAGACTAAAGAAGAGGAACCATATGTACTTTTTATGAAAACCTTTTCTGGAGCTGCAGTAATTAGACCATTCAGCATGGGTCACAATAATACAGACAAAGTTATAGAACAGAAACAGATACTTTGAAGAACTGTTTATCCTGAAGGTTTTATTTCATGTTGGTGGGAAATAATTAACTGTTCAATAAATTGACTAGGATAATTGGATATTCACCTAGAAAAAACAGAGATTTGAACTAATATATATCTTACAGAAAAGTATATTATAAATTTACTGTATAGTTCACCATGAAGATTGAAACCATAAAATCTGGAAATCCGAAATAATTTTTAAAAAATCTTAGAATGTGGAAGTGTTTTCTATACATGACATAAAACCCAGAAGAACTAAAATACATGTACAAATGCATAAAACTGAAATAAATTCTATCAAGAGAAGACAAAAGACAAACTGCACTCTGAAAACATGTTTTCACCTTACATGACAGAAAAAGAGCTAATTTACCTAATCAATATACTAGAAAAAGGTAAAACTAAATATATGCGAGTAGATGGTTCATAGAAAATAAATAGAAGACATTTAACCTTATTTATAATTATAGAAATGAAGCCAAAACTAGGAGCTATAATCTTTCTCTTCACAGACTGAAAAGAATAAACATTTGATAACAAATTGTGTTAGAAAAGTCTATCAAAGATGATCCTATTATGGGAGTATTAATTGTATAGTGTATTAATCGTATAGTGTCTGTTGAGAACTTGTCAATGGTGATCACATTTTTTTAATTCCTCTACTAGAAAGCTATGTGTAAAAACTGAGCTCATCTTTATTAGAAAAGGTCTTTATTTTTTGCATATATATATGAATTGGAACTTTTTCCTTTATGTAGAATTCTAGGTCACCATATTGTGTTTTTTTATAGTAAGATGGATGAGAGGGTTAGTATTCCATACATATATATATGGAGTATTCTATTGGAAAACTTTCTCTGATTTTTAATCTTTGGAATCCAGGAATTGCTCCAGGATAGGCCTGAAAATTTGTCTTTTCAGACAAAGAAAATGTTGTCATAATATTCTTTCATTGTTACTTATATTGCTTTTGTTCCTGTTCTTCCATGTGCAATTCCTATAATGTGCATAATGTATATACTGGATTCACTCTATGTATATTTTCTTTTATCATGTCTCTTTTGTTCATTTGTATGCTTCTGTGGTTGGTTTTTTTTTTTTTTGCTCTGTTTTTGAGAAAAAATCCTTGATCTGATTTCCTTATCATTATGTGGGTTTTTTTAAATAAATAATTTTTAGTCTTATGACAGTTGTGATTAATGACCATTACAGCAAATTTATAAAACACAGAAGAGTTAAAAGAAGAAAAAGGAAAAAAAATCATATCAGAAATAGTCCCATTTTGACATTTGACATGCTCTGATACACAATTTCAGACATTTTTATATAATTTTGCACATTTGGCACATAAACTTGTATTTTCTGGTTTCCCTTTAAAATTGTATCAGAGATGTTCATGCTAAGTTATATAATGCAAATCTGTTATGATTGGATTCTATTCCTTTAATTTAATGTTTCATCATTTGATTAATCATTATTAGATAGCATTGTTTTCTAACCTTTCACCTTTAAAAGTGAATGTTTTTGCTTTGAGATTTTTTTTTTACTTTTTCTGTTTATTTGCTTTAGATAAATAAAAACAAATCAAGATTGGGCCAATGTCCTTTAGAAATACTCTGGTTTGTATTATTTTATTATAAAAATACAAAGAAAACTTTCTAAATTTAATCTTCAATTTATTTCCCAAAAATATGGAAAGGTATTAAATGACATTTTAAGTCATATACATTCTTCAATTTATTTATTTATTTATTTATTTATTTATTTATTTATTCATTTATTTTTTATTATTTTTTGGAGCACTGGGGATTGAACCCAGGAACATTTTACCTCTGAGCTACACCCCCAGCCCTATTTTTTATTCTTTATTTTGAAACAGGGTTCTCACTAAGTTGCGGAGGGCCTCACTAAGTAGCTGAGGCTGACTGCGACTATTCTTCAATTTAAATGATGTATGCTGACTATCTTTAAATTTGAAGTTGGGGATGTAGGTCAATGGTAGAGCACTTTCCTAGCATGCATGGAGGCCCCAGGTTCAAACCCCCAGACAATAATAAATACATAAATAAAAATAAGTAAATAAATTTTAAGCAATAAAATATAAAAATATGATTTCCATAACCTTCAACACTCAGTGATAATCATAGTTTACATTGTTGAGACCTAACCAAATATTTGCTATGAAGTTGTTATGAGACAGGATAGAAAGACAACTGTGCTTTCATATATACTTAAAGAAAGTTTGCCATGTATACTATTTTATTTAAAGTAATTTACTTGATTTAGCAAAAGGAAGGAAAATATGTAATACTAGGAAAACGTTATATAATATTGGCTTCTAAATTAAAAAAATAATGCAAAACTTGGCTTAATGTTTCTTGTAATACTGATTTTATGATGGTAAGGTATCTCAGATTTTGTATTTCTGGAAAAAAAATTCACCTTTATTTTTGGACAATATTTTTTTTGCATATAGACATCTAGGCTTATAAATGACTTTTTTTCTGTCTTAAAGATTTCACTCCATTGCATTCTGGCTTACATGGTACCTAGTGACCAGTCTCCTGGAATTTCCATGTTTCTTCCTGCATATGTAATACTTATATTTTCCTTCTGACTGCTTTTAAGACTGTTCTTTAACAATGTTTTACTGTTGTTGTTGTGAGATGTTATGCAAATTGACTATGGTTTAGAGTATTTTGCTCTGGTTTTCTTCATGCTTCTTTTTTTATTTTATTAGTGCATTGCAATCATATATCTTGAAGGATTTCAGGGTGGTTGACGTATACATGCACTCATCAGTCAATTAGCCCTCCCCAATTCCCGAGCCCCTTGCCTCTCCCCTCCCTCCTTCCGGTTTTCAGCATAGTAGTTGACTTTGATATCTTTGTGTATGTCCATCCTGTGCACTAGTTTGTTTTCCTCTCCTTCCCTCCCGTCTCCCCCAGTTAGTTCACCTTCTTCACTCATCTGAGGTTTTCTCTTGTTGTCTGGAGTCCCTTCTATGCGGGTTGTGGCTCATCCTCCCGTGACCTCAGCACTGGGGTACTCTGGGGGTGGGGCCAAGGGCTCGCCCGCCCTGCATCCCCAGTACCAGGGGGTCTCCGGGGGTGGCGCCAAGGGCTCACCCGCCCTGCCTCCCCAGAGCTGTGGGGAGGGGTTCTCCAGGGACAGGGCCGAGGGCTCACCCATCCCACGTCCCCAGCGCTGGGTGTCTCCAGGTGCAGGGCCAAGGGTTCGTCTGCCCCAGGTCCCCAGTGTGGGGTGGGAGTCTCTGGGGGTGGGAGTGGGGGCTGACCTGCCCGTGTTATCAGTGCTGGGCTGCTGGGGAGGAAGCCATGTCTCATCTACCTATGTCCTCAGTTCTGGGGTGTTCTAGGATGGTATTGGGCTGCTCATGGGGGGCCGTGACTCACCGGCTCATGTTCTCAGAGTTGGGCTGCTCCTGTGTATGGCCACCTCTTCTTTGTCTATTCTCATTGCACTCATTGCGGGAGCAGAGGCTCACGGCCCACCCCTTGAAACCATGGTCATTGTAGGTGCAGGTCTGGATTGACTTGGGCTTCATCATGTTCTGGAGTTGATCGGTTTCACTGGTGGTCTATAGTCTCTGGTTTCCAAAGGATCTGCTGTCTCTTTGCTGTTGGTCTCCTGGAGTCACGATGTGGGCATGGCCCTGCATAGAAGGCGCCTTCACCTCCGCTCTCCACTTACCAGGTGAAATGTGTGGAGTTCTGTTTAGCCCCCGGCTCTGTCCACTGCTTTGCACTCTGCTGCTCTTCGGCTCTCTTTGTAATGTTGAGTTTTGTCTGCCCCAGTTTTCTTGTTAAGAAGCAGTCTTCCCGCCGGCTGATTTCCGAGTTTCAGAGTGCCAGCGACATGCTGCCTCCCTTTATCTCACTCACCTGTGTTTTTGTTGTTGGGCGGCTCTGGGGGCCATGCCTTATCTGTCCATGTCCTCAGTGCTGGGGTATTCTGCACCGGTGCTAGGCTACACCAGGGGGGTCGTGTTTCACCTGTTCATTTTCTCAGTGTTGGGGTGCTCCTGTGCCTCATCTATGTCTTTCTGCTTCACTTTCTTTGCTGGGGCTGAGGCTCCCATTCCGCCCTTTGAAGTCGTCACTGTTGTAGGTGTGGATCTCGTTCGACTTAGGCTTCATCATGGTCGATGTCGACTGCTTTTGATGGTGGACTAATCGCTGGTTTCATAAGAAGTATGTTTCTTTGCTGGAGGATTCCGGGAGCCACAGTGCTGGCGTGGCTCAACTAAGATGGCACCTTTGTCTCTGCTCTCAGCTTACCAGGTGAAATGCTTTGAGCTCCCTACAGCCCTCCGCTCTTTCCACTGCCTCGCATTCCTCGGCACTTTGGTTGTCATTGTTTTGTTGAATTTTGGCTGCCCTACTTTTCTTTTCAAGATGCAGTCTTCCTGCCGGCTAAGTTCCGACTCTTGGAGTGCCGGAGACACGCTGCCTCTCGCTATCCCGCCATCTTGGTTTTCCTCCATTATGTGGTTTTTAGCATTTTTTTATTTTTATTTTTTTATAGTGCTGGAAATTGAACCCAAGGTCTCACACATTTTAGGTAAGCACTCTACCACTGAGCTATACCCCCAGTCCTATCCTTTCTTTTTGTTCAGTGCCTCTTGATTTTATATCTCAGCAATTGTATCTTTTCAAGACTATGTTAATGCTAACAGAATACTCCTTTTTTTTTTTAATCAGAGCGAAAGTATATCCATTCTCATAGGGGACCTGAATTAGAACTTCCTAAGTGACTGTTTTCTCAATATTATCTCTCTGGTTTGGCACATTTATTCTGGTTGTTTAGTTTAGTCCTGTTCTTTTGGACTATTGATTTGCCACATGTCCAAATATACATTTGTATGTTTGTTTGACCTGATTTCTTATCATATTATTTAAAGGCTAAATCATTGACCCTTAAATGAAGAAGCACCATTGAATCCATTTTGTTTAGAGGTCCACTATTGTACAAGTGAACTGTGGCCAGTGGGGAGATGATCTATGAGAGGTTGTAATTGAGTCAGGTGCCCTCCTCAAATTCATGTCTGTTTTGCAAGTATTGAAGATAATACAGCCATTTGTTCCTTTAATTTATTCATTCATTTAATCTATTTATGATTAAATATATGTATTTATTAAATATCTATTTTGTACTACATAGCAATAGAGTGTTCAAAGAAGGTATTACATACCATTGATGGTTGAATAAAGCTTTGAAAGAAGAGAGGGAGTAGCCATGTATAACTGAAGGAATAGCTTTGTAAGGACTAGGACTAGGATGTGAAATATATTGGATTGGGATTTCCTTTTGCATATAAGAGGAACAGCAAAGAGAGAGAAGTGTGGATGAGGCAATGAGGTTGGATAGAAAGTAGGAACCAGACTTATTGAGTCAATATCAAGAACTTGGTCTTTACAAATCTTTTAAGGGTTGGAGAAGTGGGAAAATTGGGACACTGGAATTACAGAATCAGACTACACTTTAAAAGCAGATACACCAAATATTAAAAATGGGGCAAGAGAGGAAGAATGTAAGCAGAGAGACTTGTTGGGGTTTCTTACAATCATCTCAACTAAGAATACTGAGGAGGTAGCCGTAAAGATGTTGAAAGTGGTTAGAGTCTGGGTCTATTTAAAGATAAAACTGTCATTTTCTACATACCTGTCATTGGATAAATAAGCACATAGATGTCTAATATGGAACCTAAGTTGCTACTGGAAGCTAAAGAAATTGGGAGCCAAAAGTAGAGTGATTGTGATTGGCAGTGGAAATGCCCAGATGTCAACTAAAGTTTGAATATTAAGTTTCAGCCACCATCTTACCCCTCCAGGATGATAGTCTTAGGGTAGTCTGACTTTTGACATGGCAGATTAGGGAACCCACTTCCATGGCTTTCCAAGCAATTAACACAAGTCAGCCAACTTTAACATCCTTTTAATTATTATGAACCTGTATTTTTTAAAGTGTGACAGCATAACCCAGTGCTTCATCTTCCACCTTCAACTCATTCCAGTTCACCTACGTGTTGGAAGTTATTATCTCCCCACTTATTGCCAATAGTAGAGAGCCTCAAGGCTCTCTAACCAGCGAGTGATCCAATCCAAATTTCTATCATGTAGAGCTGTTTGCTCGGACCTCCATTATCCTCTTATTCTAGGTTCTCCCAAATCCAGACCCCAAGAGAAAGGGCTGAGTAGAAAGAGCTTTCTTTTCTTTTCCTTTTTGATACTAGGGATTTAACCCAGGAGCATTCTACCTCTGAGCTACTCCCCTGGCCCTTTTTTATTTTTTATTTTGAAATGGGGTCTTGATAAGTTTCTGAGGGTCTTGCTAGTTGCTGAGGCTGGCCTTGAGCGTGGGATCCTCCTGTCTCAGTCTCCCAAGTACTGAAGTTACAGATGTGCACCATCATGCCCAGCAAATATTTTCTTTTTAAAAAAGTGATCCTAGAATAAAATATAAGGGATCAGGATGGAGGAGCAAGAGACTAAAACAAGGAAGGAGTGAAGGCTAATAGAAGAGTAAGTCTTGAGTTGGTCACCATTGTGAATAAATGCTATTCCATCTTACCGGCACTCTCTGAAACACCTTATATGTACATCTCAGAATGGAATCCACTGAAAACAAAATAGGAAAGCATTTTTTGGCTCCCATCATTATTCATATTAATTCCATTATATTTCTGGGTAGTATATGGTTGTACATGAAAGACTGTCAGGTCAGTTCTTGCAGGAACTCCATTTTCAGAGTCATTGAAGGTATAAAGTACCATCCCAGGTGAGAAGCCACACAATGATACCTGTACAAAGCTGCTGAAATGGTGATGACATCAGAGGCTCTAGTAAAATATGGAGCCAAAAGAAACTTGAAATTGTGTACATGAAGTTTGCAATACACCTGACATCCTCCACTTGGGGCATAAAATGATCTTTTAATTCCAGTGATTGGGTTTTCTGATCTGCAGAAACCAAATGCAAAATATATTGCTTTGGCAGCTAAGGGTGGCCCCAAAACATATTTGGTGTGAAGAAGTATTTTCTGTAGACAGATTTTAAGCAGTTCAACTGGTAATCAATTTTGTACAAAAGGAGAGTAAACTGAAGTAACACTCTACATAGACTCTTGAGCAGTGGAGAATGTTTTTTTCTGGTTGGTGTTGGCTTAGGAGAAGCACAACTGGATGATTAATGATAAAGAGGTCTGTGGGTGAATTTACAGGAGGGGGGTCTATTAAATCTGTGGAGCTTAATGAATTAGGTCAATGTCCACCAGAAAGCATGTATTTCAGAGACAATGGATCATCAGTTGGCTAAAATGGCCCATCCAGTAGATCCACCTTAGCTTTTGTCCTCAACTACCCATTATTCAGACAGAGTAGACATGATGGCAGGGATGGAATCTTCACATGATCCATCACCACTGGGTTCCTTCCTAGTTTCATTACAGTTAAGTGTTGGCCTGAAGGCAAAAAAGATTACACTGAGCCTCCAATACGATAGCATTCTTTAAGGAGACCAACTAGATGGCAAGGTGAGCACAACAGTCTCTTTGTACAGTAGAGAAGACAGCAATTTTTTCTTACTGGGACTGATATGAATTCTGGGTGTGGGTTTGTCTCCTCTGCTTAAAGTGCTTTGACCAGTACCTGTTAAAGGGCTTATAGTGTCTGGTCTACTGTGATGAGAGCCTACTAAACATCATCTTAGACAAGATTCCATCCTTACAAAAAAAGAGGCACAACAATGTGAATATAACTATAGAATCCACTCCAGTTCTTATACATCACTGAAAAACTGCCAGATTAATAGAACAGTGGAATACCCACTTAGAGATCTAGCTAATACCCAATGGGATTGATATCAGCATTCAAGATGTAGCATATAGCTGGGTGCAGTGGTGCACCCTTGTAATTCCAACTACTTGGGAGGCTAAGGCAGGAGGATTGTAAATTCGAGGCCAGCCTGGGAAACTTGGAGAGGCCTTTTCACACACACGTACATACACACACACACACACACACACACACACACACACAAAGAATGGCTGGGGATGTAGCTTAGTGTTACAGAACCCCTGGGTGCAATTCCCAGCACCACAATAAGTAAGTAAGTAAACAAATAAATAAAGATGTAGAGTATAGTTGGTGAACTTTTATATGCTAGCTAGATTATAGAGCCTGAGAACCAAGGGGTTAAAGTAGGAATGTTATCCACTGACTCAATTGTGTATCTGTGATCCACTGCCCCATATCATGAGTCACTCCTAGACTAGCAGGATGGTTCTTAGGGTGGAGTTAAGCAGTATTTCTGAGGAGTTAGGTATTGGGTAGGCAGTGAGGGAATGGGACTCCTAGGAGATAAGGGTTAAGAAAAACAAACTCCAGACCCAGCCCCTCCCCACAAAGGAAGGTATTTCTGTGTTGTTCATCAGACCTGAACACAAACAATTAAATGTGAAGTAGTGGAGCCAAGATGTCAAGAACCAAAAATCTATGCACACCAACCTTAGACTCATGGGCTGTTGCTACATATAGACCAGGGGACAAACTTGCAGAACAAACAGTCTCATGACTGGGGAATTAAAGGCCATAGATGACAGATTAACTAAATCAAGAAAAACAAGATGAGAAACGGGGATTTTTTTCATTAGTTAATGTCTATATAAAGGGACTTCTAACATATATAAGCCCTATGCTCAGTACCAATATTGGCTACCCTCCCGGGACCCCTCCTCTGCGTGGGAACTTTACCGCTGCTTCTCTTTGGTGGATCCAGTTGACTTTGGGGAAAGATGGTGTGCAGTTGACGTTGCTTGGCCTGGGCTACACTTGAGCAGTGCCAGAAGGCCCTGCTGGACTCTGGAGTTTGCCAAGGCTCCTAAGGGTGATCTGCCTCTCTGCTTGTTTGCTCCTTTAAAATAAACTTCCTACTTTCACTTCCTGGTGTCTGCAGATTTCATTCTTTGACTTCGTAAGACAAGGACTTAGCAAGAAACTCAGAATCATTTCTACCAGGGGTCATAGTAAAACGCCACTAAATCTAAACCAAAGCTGTCACGTGGTCATTTTGTAAACTTCATGATAGTAGACCAGCCAGCAGGCAATGAAGAGATTGCTCTACTGGCAGGCTTAAATGAACATGATTTTCATGAGGAGATAGTGTGTAAAGGAAGCAGGGAAGAATGTGTCTGGTACTCAGAGGATTTGCTGGGGCCCTCTTGTTGTTTCCATGGCCTATTAGAACACATTGGAAGCAAGCACAGAAACAGGTCTTCTGATCCCTCAGGAAGGAAGATGCTTGTCTCCCACCAGGAAAGTGACATAGATAAGAACTGTTGGTCAAGTGTGAGAAAAATCTAGAATGGCTAGTAGAGAGGAAGATCTTAATGTCAGTTATGACCATGAAATCAATGGCAGTAATGAGGAGGACTCTAGTTCAGACTTTACTATTTTGTGTAATTAAAAAAAATTAACTATCACTAGTCACCAAATTGAAGAAGCCATGATAGAAAGGAGTGAAAGTTCCATGAAATATGAGAGGATCTGGGAAGAGTGGAAATGGCCTGCACAGTGCTGTGGGTGCCCCACCATATCCCCTCGTCACTTACCCTTTCTGCATGTTCCAATGGCACCTTACTGCAAACATCAGAGGCCCACTATCTGACTATGTGTTCTCAACTCACACCCCTCTCACCCATCCTAGAAGTATCTTGGAGGAGGAGTTTACATACTTTCCTAGAGTTACCTCAAAGGGTTTGAGCTAGCCAGGCGTGGTGGCCCATGCCTTTAATCCCAATAGTTCGGAGACTGAGACAGGAGGATCGCAGGTTCAAGCAACTTGGCAAGGCTCTCATCAACCTTGTAAGAGGCTGTTTTAAAACAAAACAGAACAAAAGGGCCTGGGGGTGTAGCTCTGAGGTAGGATGCCCCTGGGTTCAATTCTCAGTACCACAAAAAGGGGAGGAGGGTGAGCTCCAGGTTCCCACAGAAGGATTGCTAGATATGTTCCCATTCCATGGCTTTGTTCCCTTCTGGTTTTCACGTTCCCAATCACCTTCTTAGGATCTCATCAGGATCACCTTCAAGTATATCCTGAGATCACAAATCCTTGTCTTAGGAACTGAACCTAAGAAAACACAGTCCAAGAGCTTCTCTGTTCATTGTAAAATGAGATAAAACCAACCGACCTATAGGATTGTTGTCAGAATAAAATGAGATCAGATTATTTGCAGAGGGAAATGCACCAAGAGATGTTGTGGGCATATATATGAATGTATCACTTTGAATCTCAATATGATGTATAACTACAACACACCAATAAAAATTTTAAAATAAAAAAATGAAATGAATAAAAACGATTTTTAAAATAGGAGTGATGACTATGTGTTGACGAGTATGATGATGATTTACTCTGCAAACGCAGAAGGACTATAATGAAGTGCAAAATGGTTTGAATCTTAGTATTGTTTACCATTATCTTTATGGCTTTTAATAAGTTGCTAAATCTCTCTGGGCCCTAGCTCTTGGGGGAAAATATTTGTGAAGAGAATTAAGATAGAGTAACTCATATAAAGTAGGAGGTGCTATGCATATGCATAGGGAGCATAGCAAATGCTTAGTAAATAATGTCCTTGTTAGCATTCATTGTGGAGGAAGTGCCAAATCTTCTTTTCCTGTAAGTTAAAGTTCTCAGCTACTGAATTTACTGTAAAAGCAACAAACTATGTGACTGCACCTAACATTTCAGAAAACCAAACCTCAAAAAGTATATAAAGTGTCCCGTCAAAAAATATGTGCTTCCAAACACCAGGCATGGTGGTGCACATCTGTAATCCCAGTACTTGGGAGGCTGAGACAGGAGGATCACAGATTCAAGACCAGCCTTAGCAACTTAGGGAGACACTCAGCAATCTAGTGAGAAGACCCTGTTTCAAAACCAACAACAACAACAACAAAAGGCTGTGGGTGTAGCTTGGAGGTAGAATGCTTCTGGTTTCATTCCCCACACAGTGCTTCCAAACGAGATCATCATACATCAAGCCAGATAAAATAATATACACTAGAAAAAATTACAAAACATCTAAAGCTCTCTTTCAGTAACAATATGCAATTTCTGGGAAATCAGGCCAGATACATTCAAACTTTCCAGAGGCAACGACCAGAAAATCCCCTTTGTAACTACTGAATTTGTTCTTTTGGTTTCAGTTTCCTATAGAGAAGTTTCAAAGCACTTTTTGCCTTTGGGTGTTCTTGTATTTCATGTTCAAATTATCTGCTGGGAGGTGGGTGCTGGGGAAGAAAGGAAATCACCAGGATTGGGTGAAGAGGTTTATCAGAACCCATCACAGCTAAATAAAGGGATTACTGTTAGAACCCTTGCCAAGTCCTCCTCAAAGCAACTTTCTCAGCAGCTCTGAAAGATTTCTGCTCCTGATTTTATAGTTAAGGTAAGATCAGGGAAAGGGTGGAAAGGGTTGCAAGGTTCAGTTGGTTTTTAAAGTATTCTGCCCAGGATAGGGTAAAAATTAGCCTGATGTGTTATATATAAGACAAGAGAAAGACTAAATTGTGGTGTTATCTGATAGGCAGCAGAATTTATTACATGTTTGCTACGTGCTATGTTTGCTTCCTGCCGAATTAGCTACAAACATGAGTGAGGACTGAACCGAGAGTTTGAAATGCCGTAATACTGTTTTTCTTCCTTTGCCATCTCATGACCTATTGCAGTTCAAAATTGCCATTTAAATTATCTTCCTCTTTACTAAAACCTGATTAGGCTGATTTAAACTGGAGCCCAAAGGTTTCAAGAACTTTGAATTATTTTCATGAGCAAGAGCAATGAATGAAATGCAATGTAAACAGTTTTCTAACAAAGTAAATGTAAATGTAATGTAAATGCAATGTAAATAGTTTTCTAAGGACAATAGAACAAAAAAGAAAAAAAGAAAAAATTGAAACCTAGAGTGAACAATGAAGAGGTTTCATGGAAACAGTAATATGTTTTTAGCCATAGGCTTGTACTTGGAACAAAGGTGGACATCTTCCTAGAAATAATTCTGACTTTTTCTCCACTTAGTACCCACTTATTTGTTAACCCTTTCTGTGTTGGATTCTGTTTCTACAACTCTATTGCTTCTATTGTTAGGAGTCACTTAATTCAACACTTGCCCACCTGTATCCCTCACTACTGTGTGGCAATTTCATTCACTTTTTGGAACTCTCCCTTCCTTTTACCATGTCACATGCTTCATGCTTATCATGTTTGTTGGATTTCCATTTTCTCCTTAATATGTGTCTTTTCCTTTTCCTCCAAACTCAAACCAAAAACAACACAAAATAAAGGAAAAGAAAACAACAACAAAACATAAGACCTAAGCTAGAATCATACGGTTGAAAAAGAGAGATGGTTTCTTCCAGAAACTCTAACACTGGCACTTCTGTGTATTTTCTCTTATATTTCTTGGCATTTTTCTTCTTTGCATTTTTTCTGCCCTGCAGCAGACCTCTCTTTTTTAAGATGGCAGCAATACAGACATAAATTCATACTTGTTTGCTTCTGTTTTTTTTTTTTTAAGGAAATAGGCTTAGAGTGGCATGGAATGCCAGTGGCTAGTGGCTAGATACAGTTGTCTAGTTACAGTGCTGGGAGTGGACTTCAAGTCTGACTTACTACAAAGTCAAAATGTACATTTATTTTCTATGTGTTTTGATCCATTCCTGCATTGTTTTCATTTACAAAAGTTATGGGACTCTAGCAGAGTTAGAGAGAACACTTCCCAGGGTACACATCAAGGGCTGAATTATGAATACCAGAGCAACAGTTATATATGTGGCTTGAATACATTAAATATGTGAAGAAGTTTTAGAGGTTTGACTCTTCTAAAAGCAGTAAAGATGTTATCCAGATACTGTTTGGAGACTACATATAAAATACTATTATTAATATAGATACACATATCTATATTTTCTATAATGTTATTCACAAGGATATACAAACTCAAATTAATTATCTCCCTCATTAGTAACATCATCCCAAAGCTTAAGAGTTTGTAAGTCAATATCTACTTGCAGATTTGGTTTATGTATCTTCTGTTTTTCTAGCTAATTGTTGTAGATCATCATCTATAATATAGAAGTCTAGTAATCAGAATTCTGCTAGTAAGGTGTCAGTGTTGCATTGGAATTGGGTTAGAATTGAAAGACACTTGGCAAATGGGCCTCTAAATTCATTGTGGAATCACCTCTTTCTGGGTCAGGCTTGTACTAAACATTTTTCACGTCCCATGCCCTCCTGCTGTGCCATTAGCCAGTGGGTCTCTTACTACCTGTTCCCAAGCAGCACTTTCAGTTTAAATTTATCTGTCACCAGCATGATTTACAGGGCATGGGCTATGAGGAAAAGAGGAGAATGGGTATTTATGATAGTAAAAAAAAAAAAAAAAAAGAAAAACACATTTTTTTATAGACCGGTAGTAGAAGAATCTCAGTTCTTATTATTTTTGGATTTCAGTGGAAAATCAAGTTAAATAGTGGACACTTAACTTCTATAGTAAATAATCACTTCTATTATGGAAGAAAACTCTCCTTATGATAAAACAGAAAATCATGTATTTGCTTATGTCTCATAGAGCTTAACAATATTTTTTACCAGCGACTCTTCAGGTTACAAGAACTGATGCCCAGAAGTAGAAAATAAGTCATTAAGCATTATTCAAGGAAGTTTTTTCACTCATAAAATGCTTTGAAAAATTTTTTTTGGTAAAGGACATTAGCAACTATGTAGAAAATACTTCAAAAAATATAGCTGTAAGTAAACACCTGTGATTCGTTAGACAGTGCTCTAGAATAGCCAGGCAGAATTTAATGCAATGCAATTTGGATAGAGGCCTAAATAAGAGAAAAGCAACAATTCATAATATTTACAAATAATGGTCATAAAGAATAAATCTAGGGATTTGGATTTCAAGAGGTTAAAAACTAAGAAACATCACTAATCCAAAAGTCAGTGGAATGAGTTAGATTCAAAGTTTCAGTAGGTTAGATTCAGGAAATGGGTTTCTTTATGTCCACTGAATATGTAAGAACCAATAGGGTAGCCAATAGCAGAACTATGAAGGGCCTGGGGCCTATTTTACTGTGGCCCTCTTTGCTGCTTGTTTTTGTCTTTTAATTTCTTCAGAAACTTAGGCCAAGCTGCGGAGTAGTATATTTCCAGGTTCGCTAGGAAAATGCCTTTCTCTGCTTGAACATCATCCCATCCCACCTTGTCCTTTGCAGACAAAGTAACATCTTGGACATGGCCTCAGAAGTCCACATGCTTGAACCCTTATGCCTCATTGAGAACACTGAAGAGCAGCTAGTGGTCAACCAGGAAGCTCTGGAGATCCTGTCGTCCATCACAGAGCCAGTGGTGGCAGTGGCTATCGTGGGCCTCTACCGCACGGGCAAATCCTACCTGATGAACAAGCTGTCTGGGAAGCAAAAGGGTGAGTGCCACCGGCAAGGCTCTGTGACTCCATGTCCACCCACAATGTCAGCATCCAGCAGGGGGAGGGGAGAGGAAGTTAGAGGCGGGAGGAACATTAAAAGTCAATGTTTGTGACCCAGCTATACCACTCCTGAGTATCTACCCAAAGGAATTGAAACCAGAATACCATAGTAACACATGTATATCTATGTTTATAGCAGCACAATTCACAATAGCCAAATTATGGAACCAGCCTAGGTGTCCATCAACAGATGAATGGATTACAAAATTAAGGGATATAAACATAATGGAATTCTACTCAGTCATAAAGAAGAAAAAATAATATAATTTCCAGGGAAATGAATGAACTGGGGAATATTATGCCAAGTGAGATTAGTCAGTCACAAAAAGTGGTCAGATGTTTTCCCTCATATATGGAAGGTAGGGAGAAACTGATATACAAAAAGGACTCTAGACAAAGGGAGAGAAATCCTAATAGCATGATGGAGAGGGCCTAAAGGTGGGAGGTGGGTGAAGGGAGGAAACTCAATGAAGGAAACACTTCAATGAACATGATGTACATACACACAAATTTATCAATACCAGTATCATTCTGAACTTCATCATGATGTATGATTACAATGCACTAATAAAAATAAAATTAAATAAAAAGCAATGTTTGGGCCACAGCTAGGCTTTTTATCTTTGTGAGATAAAGGACAACTCTCTGTCCCTGAGGCATTACCTCCTTTTTTTTCTTTTCTTGGCCTTTATATCTTACTGGGAAAAACATAGTATGTTCCCCTCATGAGGAGTAAGATATCAATGAAATAATTGTCATACGCATAAAGTATAACAACTTTAGTAGCATGATACTATGATTAAAAAAAATCATAAAATCTCCAGCCTATGGTATTTGGCATTGTTTCCCCACTCCTCTATTGTAACTCAGTTCAGTACTTGTGTTTTCTGCTATCTCCTCATCTTGCTTCCTATAAACCCCTAATTAATTATCAGGTACCCCATTCCCAGAGCCCTTCCTCTGTTATGACCTCTGCACTCTCTTTTGCAGGCTTTTCTGTTGGATCCACAGTGCGGTCTCACACCAAGGGAATCTGGATGTGGTGTGTGCCCCATCCTGAGAAGCCAGGCCACACCCTAGTTTTGCTTGATACTGAAGGCCTGGGAGATGTAGAGAAGGTAAGGAAGGAGGGTTCTTTTTTCAATTGACCTTCTCATCTCTGAGTGTTCTAACTCATAATTTGAACAGTAGACACATGGGCCTTTTCTGGCTGTATGCTGGTGTTTAACAACCAGCTCACTGAGAAAAACACCTTGCTTTGCACTTGATTATTTCCTAAATATTCCCATCATAACCTATTTTAAGCTACCAAAGTAAAGGCACTAAACTCAGACCTGGGAAGAGATGTACACAATTGGTTCTTATGAGCTGGTATGAGCTGCTTCTTGCACATAACCGAACCTTTCTCTTGAACATCCATTTTTTTTTTTTTTTGCGGTACTGGGGATTGAACGCAGGGGTGTTCTACCTCCACGCTATGCCCCCGGCCCTATTTTTTATACTTTATTTTGAAACCAGGTCTCACGAAGTTGCAGAGGGCCTCACTAAGGAGAGAGAGAGAGAGAGAGAGAGAGAGAGAGAGAGAGGGAGAGAGAGAGCAAGAGAGCTGAGGCTGTCCGCGAACCCAGATCCTCCGGTCTCCGCCTCCCAAAGTACTGGGATTACAAGCGTGCGCCACCACGCCCGGCTGAACATCCATTTTTTTTATATTTTGTTTTCTTTTTTACTTTGGATATACCAAAATTCAAAGATGGAAAGCCATAAATTCAGCTTCAGTTCCCTTATATCTATGATGCAGATAGTAATTATAAGCTCACCTCACAGTGTTGTTTTAGGAATTAGATGAGATCAGTAATGTGAGCTGCCTTATGGATAATGGCTACTCAACAAAATAGATGTAAGTATTGTGCATATAGGCCAATTTTGTTTCAGATCCTGGACAACCATGATTTTAAGTACTCTGCTTACCCCACTAACTTTGACTGTTTGTTTTGCAAATATCCAACAGTAGTTATAAGAGGCATTAGTGAGTTAACAATGCATGGATCAGTATAAAATTATCAATGAGAAAACTATGCAAAGTTCATGTGTCTGACACTCACTTTTGTCTTGTTTAATGTTTGTAGGTCAGGATCTTATTTTTAATTATTGCTCATCTGAGAATGTCATGAGACATGACTTAAATTTGTTCTGACTTCTAGGTTGATGATAAGAATGATACCCAGATCTTTGCTCTGGCAATCCTACTGAGCAGCACCTTTGTTTACAATACCATGAGCAAAATTGACCAGGGCGCAATCGACCTACTGCAGTATCCTTTTGTGATCCAAGATGGCACCAAAGCCTCAGAAAACTGTTCAGTGGCTATACGTCTACGAGGTCTTTTGAAATGAAAATGTGATAAATACTGAAAATACAGGGAAAAGAGCCCTCATATTTACTGATGTTGGAATGTTGATTTGGCTAAATGCCAAAGGGAAAATAACATTTTGGTAAAGTATAAAATAAAATATGGGAGTTGGGCTTGATGGTACATAGCCTGAAATCCCAGAACTTAGGAGGCTGAGACAGGAAAATCACAGGTTTGAAGTCAGCCTCAGCCACTTTTTGAGACCTTGTTCTAAAATAAAAAATAAAAAGAGCTGGGGGTATAGCATGGAGGCAGAATGGTCCTGGGTTCAATCTCTAGTACAAAAAAAAAGAAATATAATAAAATAAGGGCTTAGATGCTGTCCTATTTCTGCAAATTTTTCTTAATCACATCTCAGCAATGTGACAGAACTGACAGATCTGCTCAGAGCAAGAAACTCAACTGACCTTGATGGTGTTGAAGATGCTGATGATGTTGTAAGCTTCTTTCCAGACTTAGTGTGGACGCTGAGAGATTTCTACCTAGACCTGGAAATAGATGGAGAACTCATGACAGCAGACAAATACCTGGAGAATTCACTGAAGACAAAGGAAGGTAACAGGGCTTTAGTTTTGGAAAGAGGATGAAAAGTAACCCCATAAATTATCTCTTTTGTGTAGGTGGCCAAATGTATAGTTTTCAGTATATACCCATCTGGCTTTCTAACAGAATCAATAATGAATATTATTAACTTAGAATGAATGAATAGATTCCAAATTAAATTGCATTACTCCCCTGTTCATGGAACAAATATATTTCCTTTTCCTCCTTTCCCTTATTAGTCACCTTTTATCATTATGCTTAGGGTTATAATGATACATTACATTGAGAAGCACCAGGGGAAAGAACATTTACTTGAGGTAAATAGATTAAAGTGAATTTAAATTCTACACAAAATAAATTCCATGTTTCCTTCTCCAGGTAGTGGTCCAAGAATTCAAAATTTTAATTTGCCCCGCCTGTGTATACAGAAGTTCTTTCCAAAAAGGAGGTGCTTTATCTTTGACTCACCCACTCACCGAAAGAAGCTTTCCCAGCTTGAGACGCTGCAAGATGATGAGCTAAGCCCTGAATTTGTGCATCAAGTGGCAGAATTTTGTTCCTATGTCTTTAGCCATTCCCCGGTCAAGACTCTCCCAGGAGGCATCAAGGTCAATGGACCTCGTGAGTACCTTTTGAAGGATTTTCCTCTAACTTAAAGTGTAAGAGTCTCCTTCTATTGCCAATGTTGACAAATGAATAAGCAATTATGACCATGAAAATCATATACCCCATCTTTATAAAGTTAGAGTGAATATGAAACATATTTCTAGTGCTTTTTAAGTAATATCTCCAAAGTTACATACAATAGGAGCATAATGAAAGTAAAATGAATTTAAAGATTTACCCTTCAGCATTCCACTATTGAACTAGACTAACCCGCATGGATTGGCAGCATTAGTTCAACAAACTCATTGAATTCTTTTTACGTGTTATAGACTTTGATAGGTGCAACATGAGGAAAGCACACATTTCCTGTAAAAATAGAACTTGGTTGATACAAAGGTTGAACAAAGGCCCCAAATGCCTAGAACCCTAAAAGATATCTCAGCAGACATCTTGGTCTAGATTTTCCTAAGAACTCTATGTTTTATAACTTTGAAAATAATTGCTACATTATAGAGGAAACTTAAATGCAAATAATAAGGAAGCAAAATAGGCAAGTTCCAACAAAAATTAAGGGAATCCAGTCTAAATTGCTCAATTTTCCCATTTCAAGGGAGGTTATCTCACATACCAGCTTAACATAATAAAGTAAAAGAGAAAGAGAAATTCTAAAGAAAATGGAAAGCTGAGGAAAAGGTAAAGAAAGGGAAGATAAATAGGCAAAGGTCAATAGCATTCCAAATAAATGAATATGCATGACTTTTGTGTAATAATCTTATTTCTCCATGGAGAAGGATCAAATATGGGAAATCACATAAATCTTGAAAATTTCCATATTTTCTTCTTTGAGCACTGTTCTTTTTCCCAAAGAAGGAAGGGCGTGGCTTCTTAATCACATAGTTTCCCAAAGAAACTTTTCTGGGCCACTTGACTATTGTTCAGAATGTTGAAAAATTTGAAGCCATGCTTTGTTAAGTCAATGTTCGCAGAGTTACTTGACATAGATCATGGACTCGTTCTCTGCAAATAATACTGGCATCTCTTCCCTGTGTGAAGGTCTAAAGAGCCTGGTGCTGACCTACGTCAATGCCATCAACAGTGGAGGTCTGCCCTGCATGGAGAACGCAGTCCAGGTCTTGGCCCAGGTAGAGAACTCGGCCGCAATACAGAAGGCTGTGGCCCACTATGACCAGCAGATGGGCCAGAAGTTGCAGCTTCCCACAGAAACCCGCCAGGAGCTGCTGGACCTGCACAGGACCTGTGTGAGAGAGGCCATAGAAATCTTCACAAAGAACTCTTTCAAGGATGAGGACCAAAGTTTCCAGAAAGAA
This sequence comes from Glis glis, assembly GCA_004027185.1. Classification (NCBI taxonomy): domain Eukaryota; kingdom Metazoa; phylum Chordata; class Mammalia; order Rodentia; family Gliridae; genus Glis; species Glis glis. The sequence goes on from PVJS01016838.1 coordinate 19,609, forward strand.
TTGGAAGTAATTATTTTTTTGTTCTAGTTCATAGGCAGTGGGGTTAATAGAAGTATTGCTATGAATGGTAAAATAGGACTTAATTTTAAGATGCAAATCCTACTAAACTGGAAAATATTGATAATCACTTCTGTTCCATGATATCACTTTTATTCTGAAAATGAACAACAAACATGTAAATACTATGCACTCTATAGAGTCTGAAGTTTTCACATATGATTGCCATTCTAATTGGAATAATAATACTCTCAGGGTAGATTTGATTTGCATTTTCCTGGATTGCTGATGATGTTGGGCATTTTTTCATATATTTGTTGGCCAAGTTTTCACATAGGCACACAACTCACTTTTAACATGTTATACCCATGGACTAAATTTGAATTGGCTCTATTCCTTTAAAAATTATATTTGCAAAGTATTAATTTGACTTTTTTATTAATGAAGCACATATAATTGCCACTTGCCAATTGCTAACATGATTTATTCAGGTTTAATAGAATAAGCTGATTCCAGCAAATTATTCAATTCTACCTTCTCAGTAAAGGTGAAAAAACACTGAAAACAAAAATGTTGTAAAACAATAGGCTGCATTTAAAACTAGGGCATGAGGCTAGAGATCGGTGGTCATCAGAGCACATCTAAAGCAGAAATTACAAGAAAAAGGGGTTTCAGGAAATTTATAACCTAAAAGTAAATGTCATTTTTCATAGAGCATCATCCTTGCAACTTCTCTGGTTTTCTGGGAAGGATATAGTCTTGCTTATATTCCTTTAAATTTCTAGAAAAATCTGTAGACTCTTCTTTAAAAACAATTCCAGAAATACTAATGTTGCTAACATTTCCATGGGATTTTGACCCTTTGAAGACCCTACTAGAAGCAAAGCAGAATGACATTTGTAAGCAGAATGAGGAAGCCTCTTCAGATCGCTGCTCAGCTTTACTTAAGGATATTTTTGGTCCTCTGGAAGAAGCTGTGAAGCAGGGGGTTTATGCTAAGCCAGGAGGCCATAATATCTTCCTTCAGAAGACAGAAGAGCTGAAGGCAAAGTACTATCGGCAACCCAGGAAAGGAATACAGGTACCCCTCATTTTATCTATTGTTTATGGGAAATTGCCGGGGCCCCTCTTTATAAAACCTCTGAGGACAGGAGGAAAAACAGGTATACAGGCACAGAGATGAGGTTTATGTCCCTGCCTAGGAGTTACTCTTTCTTTTAATAAGCATGCATGGGAAAATTGTGTGCCTGGTGTTGGTATTCTAGCACAGAATTTTTGCTCTAATGATAGCTGTGGGATTAAAATAACCATCACCATAATCACCAGATTTCTGTTACAATCCAAAATATTCATTGCAACAAAGGGACCTTTTTTGGCTACATAGGACAGAATCCTAATAATCAAAACTTATTTAAGGAAAACCAATAGTAGATTGGTTTATGTAAATTAAAATCAAAAGGGTTTAATTTGTTTTAAGTATGGATACTTTCACCAATGCAAACAATGTCATCAATTTTCCTCCTCATTTTTTGTTTCTAACCCCCTACTTCATTTTTCTGCTTCAATTTCTTGACTGTCTGCTTCATTTTCAAACAGACTCACCCCCATGGCAATAAAGAAACCTAAAGACCTAAGCTTAACCCACCCACCCTTAGTACCTGAAGCCTGAGGGGAGAGAGCATGTCTTTCCCAGCATCCATGTCGGTCTTTAGAACGCTCAAGTTGAAGTAATTTTCCACCTGTGAGTCCTTTCCATCTAGTGGCCTTGGGTGCTCTGATTGGCCAGGCCAGCCTCATGCCCACAACTGCCAAGAGGCTTGATGGACCATTCCATCAGATGCAGGTTGGGCACCTCCTGCAAGGAAAAGATGCTATTTGGAACAAAAAATAAAGACTCTATAACATTGCTAATCACCATTTCCTAGTTCTAACCATGTTTTGGGGGTTCCTAGGCTGAGGAAGCTCTGCAAAAATATTTGAAGTCCAAGGAGTCTGTGAGTGATGCTATCCTACAGACAGACAGGGCTCTCACAGCCAAGCAAAAGAAGGTGGAAGGTGAGAAAAATATGGGAACCATGGAAAATGACAAGGGATTTCTACAAATTTAAAGTCAATGGGGCCTGGCCCACCTGAGATCATTAAACTACAGCAAGAATGGCAAAGACGCTTCTGAGCTCCTGGGGTCTTTTCTGAGTATGGCACAATTAGCAGCAATATGACTATCTGGAACGCGAAACAACTCCAGGGAGTTTCCTCTGTGGAATTGGAACAAAAACAAATAAGAGTGGAAGCAGGTTGGGTGTGGTGGTGCATTCCTGTAATCCCAGTACTTGGGCGGCTAAAACAGGAGGATCACAGGTTTGAGGCCATAAGGCACCTAGCAACTTAGTTATCTTGTTTCAAAATAAAAAATATACAAGGTATGGGGGTATAGCTCAAAGGTACTGGGTTCAATACTCTGTACCACCAAACAAACAAACAAACAAAGAGTGGGAGTTCTACCCACTCTATAGGCAGAATAATCTTAGAGATCTTATCTTTTTCCTCTTTCTCCTCAGAGGAACGTATGAAAGCAAACGCTGCAATTGCTGCAGCAGAAAAGTTGGAGGCAATTCGTAGGCAGAACGAGCAGAGGATGCGGGAACAGGAGAGGCTCCATCAGCAGCAAGTGAGACAAATGCAGATACAAAGGGAAAACTTTCTGGCAGAGCAACGGAGGGCAGAAGAACGTCGGCTCCGGGTATTTATCAAATGTTCCATTTGGGGATTTCTCTCCCCTCTTCATAAAAACAAAATGAGACCCTGAAATAATGGAACAGGGGGAGAGGCAGCCTAATATGGTGGCTAAATGCCAATATTTCACCCCCCCCCCGGAAGTTGTCAAAACTGCCTTCCAGTGAATAGGATCTACAGTGTTGCTGCTTTGCAAAGCTGTTGTGAAATTCCTATGTGAGCTCCCTTATGGGACAAACATCCTAACTCTCCCTCTGGCTTACCAGTGTACCAGCAGGTACTGGTTTTTCAGAAGATACTCCAAAATATTTTTGAGATACTAACTCTTTCCTAGAGAACAGTATGGGCAACCCATGGTGGATGTTTTTTGTTGTTGTTGTTTTGTTTTGTTTATATCTTCAATCTTTTCTTCTATCTCTGTGGCCAAGAGTGTGGTGACCTGGAACATATGCCTCATTTAAGGCTCAGACACCTCACCTGACTCTGCATGCCACCTAGTTTATGTGCCAGATTCTTCTCTTAAAATATATCTAACCTCATCCTGTGTGTGAATAAGAATTGATGTCAAGACATGATGAAGATTGCCCAAGGAAACAGTGTGGTATAGGGGAAAGGGAGCTTTGGGTTGGATTCTAGACACATGATGTTTCTGGCACTAGAGAAAGAGGAGGGTAACTAATGATAGAAGTAGGTTGGACATACATGCATGGAAGAGAGATATTCAGGGACTGCATGATGCTACTACGGATTAGGACAAGTCAATGATGCAGCAATCAGAAAGAAGATTGGCCTTAGTTTTTGCTAAGCCTTATAATTTCTGTTTGTCATTTCTTAGGAAGAGGCTGAAAAGCTCAAGCAGAGGCACGAAGCTGAAATGGCAAGGATTCGTAATGAGATCCATCAAATTCCAGTCACTCATTACTCAACAAATGACTCATGTATCCTGCTCTAAAGTGCTGAACATCGGAGCTTCCTTTTCTTATTTCTTTTCACTGAAGACACAAAGGGAGAGGAAACTCTAGAATTTGGGGCAATCAACATAAAAATAATCTCAAAGCCTCCTGTCTAATCTTCCATATATCTCTGGGTATTGCAAGTTGTCTGTGGTTTGTTAACCACACGAGCTCCAGGTCATGGGCTTAGCTGGGCATCACTCTTGCTGGTGCGCATGTGCTGGAGGCCCTCAGAGGGAGGCAGCAATGGTCAAGTGGAAACAATGCAGTTCTCTACTGGGTGGAGGCTGCTATTCTATGGACAGTGGCACAACTCCTCAGCACTGTCCGTGGACCTTCTGCATGGAGAAATTCCAAGCTGAAAGCAAACAATGTTACAATGAAATGGAGATCTTTTAGAAGATGAAAAGAGATGCCAGCATGGAAATTGCATCATTGGCTTAAGGGCGGAACATAAATAAGACACTTTATAATTAGAAACCATTTATATTGGACTTATTAACTGAGTAATATGTGGATAGTCCTTTAGAGCTTGCAAATAGGTGGTATACAGAATGCTATGTAATGTGCCAAAATAGCCTGATACAACTAATTTTAATTTATGATTGCTATTGTAGTAATGTTAAATCATCTTAATTTTTGCAGTCAATATGTTGAGAGCCTGCTGATTTTTTAAAAAATTATACATTATGTGAATGTGTCTTTTAGCACATATTTTAACAATAAAATATTTTTAAAACTATAACTTTGTTACTTTTTATGTTTCTCAGTAGTTAAAAGAATATAGGGGAGACTTCTAAATTTCCCTTAGATGAATAAGAATTACTTGAAAATAATAATTAATGCACATTTTATTGTACCTCTTTATTTGCTTTTGTTTCTATATTTTGTTTAGCCCCAGTAAAATATGTTTTAAAAATTATAGAAACATTACACAAAATTCTATTTTGTCTCATTTATAATTGCTTACTTATGTTAGCAATTTCCCAGTTGGGTTAGGAGCTCGAATATTTTTTAGTTCCTTGAAATATTATTTACTTATGTTTAGAAGAAAAACAAGTTAGTGTTAATGTCTGTAGTTTTCTTCTATTTTTTGGAGGGTTTTATTTCTCTAAACTTCTCATACCAAAAAGGATCTGAATTGGGCATGATGGTGCACACCTCTAACCCCAGTACTTGGGAGGCTGAGACAGGAGGATCACAGGTTCAAGGACAGCCTCAGCAATGTAGAGAGACCCTGTCAGCAACCTAGGAGACCCTGTTTCAAAATAAAAAATAAAAAATAGCCTGGAGTATAGCCCAGAGGAAGAATGCTCTGGGTTCAATCCCCAATACCCCCACCACACACACAGGGTCTGGTTCAGCTCCATTCAGAAGGTACCAGCACACTGGCTCAGCATTTGCTTATCAATACTCCAGAATTACCTTTGCAAGTTGTGCAAATCATGAAGGAGAAAATCAAATGCATTTTAATATTGAAGAAAATGTCAGAGTATCACTACTCCTTATCCTAAAAACAATTTTTTTAAATCCTGGGACTCAGCATATTTAATTCATTTATCCAAGTTTCCACACCTTGGTGCTCTTAGCCTAAAGTATTTGATACATAACCCAACACTGTTTCTATTGTATCTCCCCTGCCAAAAATAAGGGCTTTTCCCTTTTTTAGAACCCCCCCAGAGGAGCATGTTGCTTTCCTTAGTGATGCACATTCTTTCCCACAGCTTCCTTGACTCCCACTCATCTCCAAAATTTCTGTCTCACAGGACAGAGGTGTGTCATTGAGTGCAAAGAACAAGCTGAGGCATTGCAAGGTAAACATGGATAGCTTCTTGGTACTACAGAGATCTAGACTATGTTTTCTGACCTTCTTGATCTTATTATTATGAAACTGATTGATTACTTTTTAAATGTAATGAAAAGCAAGGAAACAGATTCTCCCCTAGAGCCTCCTGATGGAACACAGTCCTGATGACACCTTTAGTTTACCCTCACAGACTTCTCATTTGCAGAATTACAAAAGCATAAACCTCTGTTGTTTTGATCTGTTATAACAGCAATAGGAAACCAATATAACTTCTTTATTAGTTAATAGTATGAGTAGTTATCAATGCCAGCTGATATTTATTTAGGATTAATCATGTGCCAGCTGCAATAACTCATCTATTGATCACAAAAATCCTAGGAAAATATAGTATTGTTTGATTACAATTAGTATTATTTTAAATATTTATTATTGTTATTAAAGTTATCACTGTTAAAGCATTGAAGTTATATAAAGGGATTTTCAAAAGTAAAAATTAAAAAGTGTGGTAATGACACTTAGATATACAGATCACCAATTGAATAGAATAGAAAGTCTAAAAATAGACTATACTAGAAATATATAGGGTAAAGATGGACTTCTTAATAGAATGAGACAACTGGATGGTCATATAGAAAAAGATAAAGCTGGAGTCAGACTTTACATCCTACACTAAAAAGAAAATTGGTAAAAGTTTAAAGTGTAAAAACATAAAATGCTTTTAAGAAAACCAAGTTCTTTATAAGCCCACAAAAGAGAGCCTTTCTAAATGTGATTTAAAACTATCTTGAAACATCACTTGAAATTGTATCTCAGGTTCACCATAATCTTTTACTCCCTTTGACAGCAATATTTTGATAAATTACGTTGCCTTGTCTCTGTTTTTCAAAATTATGAAATATTTTGAAATAGAAGGAGTGCATAAAACATAAAACATGTAATAATATAAATTATAAAATTATCACACAAATCATCCCTAGGAATATAAATTTAGCATTTCTAAAACTGGAAAGGAGTGTATCACAACCTCTGACACCCCTGCTAGAGCCAGGCAGTATCACAAATTTAAAATTCTTCTTGAATTTTATCATATACATGTGAGGACCTAAATAATAGTTTGGCCTGCTTTCCATACAAATGTGATTTCATAGTATTTATTCTTTTGTACCTTTCTTCATCTGATAATAATATTGATGTAGTTTATTGTGTGTAGTTAAAAGATGTATATATTATGTAAAGTAAAAAACAATTCATCCGTTCTACTATTGAAAATATTCGGACTTTCAGGTTTTTCATTTATGAAATGTTATTAAGGACATTTTTAAACATAAACAATTGTACATGCACATACAAAATTCCCTTGTGTAATACTCCCAGAAGTAGAATTCCTAGGTTATAGAGGATGCATATCTTCAGTCTTTCTACATTAGGTTTACCAGGATTTGAAAGTCTCTGTAGCAATTTACATACTTACCAGCACATTATGATTGGTCTCCATACCACAATTTTCACTTTTGGTTGTGTGGGGAGTATGTGATGGTATCTTATGGAGATAATTTGAATTTTCCTCTACAAATCAGGTACAGCACGTCTTCATAAGTTTGTTTGCTAGTTCTCTTTGATTTTTTTGTAAACTCCCCATTGATGTCTCTACTGTGTTCCCTGCCTTACTTTTTTTGATTTTGAAGAGTTCCTTTCCCATTCTGTGACTTGCTTTAACTTCTTTTGTAGAATTTTCATGAAAAGAAGTTCTTAATTTAATGTAGTCACAAATATTTTACTTCACGATTAGGTGTGTGTGTGTGTGTGTGTGTGTGTGTGTGTGTGTTCTGTAGGATTTTTTTTGCATCAAAGGGCATGATGATATTTACTTATGTTATAAAATATTTATCATTTTACATTTCATACTTTGGTCTATAATTCAGTAAGAATTGAATATCTATGTGGTGTGAAGTATGGGTCCAAAGAATTTTTCTGGAGAAGTATATCTCATTTCCCCAAAACAATTTAATCAGAAGATAGTTTTTCTCCCTAATCTTATAAAGAAACAACTGTAAGTTAAACATCAATATATGACTGCATCTGGTTGGGGGCTCTCAGTTGTTCTTTTGGCCTTATTTACTCATCAAGATGTAACTATAGCAATTACTGGATTTTAATAAGTTTTAATTTCTGCTATAATCAATCTTTCTATAATGCTCCTCAAAAGTAACTTACAAGTTTTAGAATCTCTTTGAATATTTGTTTTCATTGTAAGTTTTAGAATCATTTTATAGCCCACAAATGTTTGGATTTTCTCTGGTATTATATTAAAACCATATTTTAAAAGGGTCTAAAAGTTTTATTTAAATACCTCTATATTTACATTCATCTTGAAACATTTTTACTGGATAAAGACTATGAAATTGCCATTTTCTATATAATATCTTAGAGTTTAAAAATTTTTTTCTCTAACTTGAATAGTTTCCAGAAAGAAACTCTTTACATTCTTACTTTTGCTTCTCTATGTCTAATGTTTTTTCTAGTTTCCTTCAAGATGTTTGCTTTATATTTAGATGCCATTACTTTGCCTATGATGTGCATGAGTGCTTTTCTTTGTATCTATTCTGCTTGGGGTTCTCTAAACTTGTGGATCTGGGGTTTGTTGTCTTTCAGTACCTTTGGAGAGCTCTTAGCCAGGTCCTTTTTCTTTCCATTCCTTTGTTTGGAACTCCAATTACATTTGTAGCAACCTTTTTACATTGTTTTGTGGGACGTCCTGAGCTACTCAATGCTCAGCTATCATTTGGCTTGCTCTGTGAATCTCTTCTTATTATAGTTTAGTTAATTTCTACTCACCTATTTCAAGGTCTCTGATTGTTTTCTCTGTGTGCCCATGTTCAATCTTTCATTTACCTCACAAAAGGAATTCTTCATCATTAACATCAGGCTTTGTATCTACAGAATTTCCACCTGACTCTTATTAGTTTCCATTTTTCTGCAACAAATCTTCATTTGTTCATGTATAGTGATCCCCTTTCTACTAAATCCTTTAACATAATAATCACAGTGATTTTAAAGGATCTGATTATGCCAACACTTGGTCTGCCTCTATTTCTCTCTTTTAAATGAATAATTATTACTAAATTTTTCTTATAATATATATATATTTTCTTATAATATATATATTTTATAAATATATATAATATAAATTTATAAATATAAATATATAATTTTTCTTATAATATATATATATATATATTTTTTTTTTTTTTTTTTTTTTTTTTTTTTTTTTTTTTTTTTTTTTTTTTTTTTTTTTTTTTTTTTTTTTTTTTTTTTTTGCTGCTACCAGGAATTGAACCCAGGGGCATTTTACCTCTGGACTACACCATCAGCCCTATTTTTTCTTCTTTATTTTGAAACAGGGTTTCACTAAGTTGCAGAGGGCCTCACTAAGTAGCTGAGGCTGGCTACAAACCTGGATCCTCTCTGGTCTCAACCTCCCAAGTACTGGGATTACAAGCATGTGCCTCTCATAATTTTTAATATTAAAAATATGTCTCATATTTTAATCATTCATTGCTGAAAAATAGTTGAGACTATTATGATAATATGTGTGTTTGGAAATGGGCCTACCTCTTTTATACTAAGATATTTGTGTGATCACTGGTTCCAAGCAGTCGTAGTTCAGCTGGACTTGGGTTTGGTTCTTTTCTATAGCTGCCTTCTATGGACCACAAGCCTCAGATTTCAGCAGTGAAGTTCTGCATTACAGCTCTTTATGTCAGGACTAGAGTGCCAGAAGGTCTGTCTCAGTATTGCTGGTCCTCTCCAGTTTTAGTAGACACTGCATCTCTAAGTCACATGGCCTTTTCATTGTGCTCCTGTTCCTATCCCAAACATAGGCTGCTACTACCTGTTCCTCGGTTCCAGGCTCCTGATGAAGGCGTGAGTTATCTCTGCTTTCAAGGTACTGCTGTGCAACCTCAAGCCTGCCTGCTCCGCCCAGGGCCTCTCATGGAGAGCGGGGGCACTTTCCATGCACAGTTTGCCACCGTCGCCACTCTGAGAGCCCAGAAGCTGGGAGAACCAAAAACACACAATTTCTAAAAGAAGATGCTAGAGTGTTTTTTGCTGAGGTTCAACTAATGGAACATAAAGGAACTTCGTTTCAGTTCAAGAACATCTCATTAACATCTATCAGTTTAGGAAAACCATTTCAAATTACCATTTCTCAATATCATGATGAGTATCAATGATATTCAGACTTACTGAATAGCATTTTAAAAGATATTTTTCCTTACAGTTATTAGAAGCCATGGAGCTAGAAGACTCCAAAGATACTTTTTCTTCCATTACTAAATAATAAAAATAAATCTTTTTTACAGTAAGAAAGAATGCATTAGCCCTAGATTCTTTTTCTCTTGAGTAGAGAAAGGAGTGTTGTTATTCGGGTTTGAGTAATATGTCCATCTATCAGCTACCTCCATCTCTGCCTCAGGAAGTGCAGGGCCACCGTACATAACCTAGCTTGGGTTTAGCCCTAAAAAGTGCCAAGTTTAATTTCAAAGATGAATGCAAAATTCTCATTCTTGACAAAGATATATCTTGAATGGGGCAAAAATTATAAAATAAAGTGAGATGTGATCAGTGTACACATAATGTTACAAACAAAGCATGTGGGTGTCTATACTTTGTTCATCATCTATGTGAAATTTATCTGATGTCCACACCTAGTTGCAAGAGTAGCTAAAAACTTTATCTGGGGTGACTTGAGCTCTTCCTGTAAAATACAGTCATACAATATTTGGAGGAAAATTGGGTTATAACTCTGAAATGGTATACAACAATATCAGAGCATTTAAAGAGAGGCTCCCACATTAGATTATATTTTACTGGCAAAATGTGTCTTCAAGTATTGAAGAGGAAAAATAGCATTGCCCAATTTCAATAATCCCAAATAAATCCAGACAGATACCTCCAAATAAGCAGAGAAAACAATCTAGAAGAATATTTAACAAAATGGTAGTGATTAGTTATGGATGGTAATATTAGGGGTTTTAAATAAATATACACACAAATATGTATGTTACTGCTATGGAAGGAAGATTCATGTTAATAACATGAGTACTTATTAAGAAAAGGATGCCAGGCATGGTGGCGCACGCTTGTAATCCCAATACTTTGGGAGGCGGAGACCGGAGGATCCGGGTTCGCGGCCAGCCTCAGCTCTCTCTCTCTTTCTCTCTCTCTCTCTCTCGCTCTCACTCTGTCTGTCGCTCTCTCTACTTAGTGAGGCCCTCCGCAACTTCGTGAGACCCAGTTTCAAAAATAAAGTATAAAAAATAGGGCCGGGGGCGTAGCGCGGAGGTAGAACACCCCTGCGTTCAATCCCCGGTACCGCAAAAAAAAAAAAAAAAAAAAAAAAAGAAAGAAAAGGTGATGGTGAAAAGCAAAGAAAAGGAATTAATAAAAACCACAAATTCTGCACTGGGGAGTGGGCAAAGGTTTCAAGAGGACAGCACAGGTAGCTGACAGTGTGTTCCCTGGGGCTGTGGGTACCGGGCTACTCAGTGTGCCCATGTGGTCCTGAGAGACCTCTGCATGGAGGAAGCACACACCCCGTGTTACCAGATGTGCTGCTCCTCTTTGTGCATCCACTCAGGACTGCAGCAAAGAGCTCCACCTGGAACCCGAAGTGCATCCTACACTCATCTGCAGAAAGAGGGTGCACAGCCTTTCTCCGACTGAGGGCCCAACCTCAGCCCCTTGCAGAGGCACTGCTGTGGGGTTACTTTCTCCCGCCTGCCACCTCCTCTCTTCAGATGCTTCCCAGATGCTTTAATCAGATGTTTCCTGACTGGAGAAACAGAGAGAAAAGATTCTTACCTTACAAACAATTTAAATCTCAGAAGTTGTTTCTCGTTTATTTTTGTACTAACCATGCTTAATATTTCATAGATCCTATAATAATATGGAAAATGTTAATCTCATTTTTTTTGTGGTACCGGGGATTGAACCCAGGGGCGTTCTACCTCCACGCTACACCCCCGGCACTATTTTTTATACTTTATTTTGAAACCGGGTCTCACAAAGTTGCGGAGGGCCTCACTAAGTAGAGAGAGAGAGAGAGAGAGAGAGAGAGAGAGAGAGAGCGCTGAGGCTGGCCGCGAACCCAGATCCTCCGGTCTCCACCTCCCAAAGTACTGGGATTACAAGCATGCGCCACCATGCCAGGCCTGTTAATCTCATTTATAGTATCCATCTGCTAAAAGTAACTATAAGGTTTACACATGTTGTGTTATCATGCACTTCTTAAAATATGTTGCTCGTGCACAAACTGCACTAGAATTACCTGAGGTACTTGATGCAAATATGTATTTGGGGACATTTTTAATCCTTACTTCAGATGACTTATTGGTTTTTCTTTTTTTTTTGGTACTAGGGATTGAACCCAGGGACATTCTGCCTCCGAGCTACACCCCCAGTCCTATTTTTTACTCTTTATTTTGAAACAGGGTCTCACTAAGTTGCGGAGGGCCTCGCTAAGTAGCTGAGGCTGGCTGTGAACCCTCAGCCTCCCAAGTACTGGGATTACAAGTGTGTGTTATTGTTATTTTTGAGACATGGTCTCATCCTGTTCCCCAGGCTGCCTTGAACGTGGAATCCTCCTGCCTCAGCCTCCTGAGTAGTTGAAATTATAGGCATGAGTCACCATGCACAGCTCAGATAAATTTTATGGACAGTCTATACAATCTAATAGAATGATCTCATTCTACTTGTTTAATTTGGAGTTGAAATCTCCTTTGCTCAGATACCTCCAGGCCTCCTTTGCTGTAAGAACAAAAATTGAAAGCAAGCAAGCAAACAAACAAAAATACCAATCTCTACAATTTGTAAACTCATATAGTTTTCCCCAAAGCTTTTTTAAAATATTAAATCTAAGAAAAGAAGTACAAAAATAAAAGAACTCCTTATAATCCAGCAGGAAATGATTCATATTTTACTTTGTTAACTGTTAAATTTGGCCTAAAGCTGCCTCTCTACATATCAAACTGAAACCTAACTTAGTGTGTAAATAAATGTATAAATAAACTGCATCCTAACTTCAGAGTAGTTATAGTTGCTGAGTCTCAGTGAATCATCGAAAGCCAACCAGTTAGACCAGGACTATGTAAGACAAGTGTCTCATCACACCATATCCAATGTTAGGAAAATGCCAAGCTGTAACCTGTGGAGCTATTTCTGCATATCACTTCATTGTTTTGTTGATAAATACCCCTGTTACTGGATGGAACTCTCTAAACCATTACTGCTTCAGGTTTTTCTAACAATTTCATACTGCTCCCCAATGGTTATGGAAAAAGAAAAACAAATTTTACAGAATAAGTCTGTTAGAAAACCACTTGATTTTTCTTTTCTTCTTTTTTTTTTTGCGGTACTGAGGATTGAACCTAGGGGCATTCTACCTCCGAGCTACACCCCTAGCCCTATTTTGTATTCTTTATGTTGAAACAAGGTCTCACTAAGTTGTGGAGGGCCTCTCTAAGTAGTTGAGGCTGGCTGGGAACCTGGATCCTCCTGTCTCAGCCTCCCAAGTACTGGGATTACAAGCATGCATCACCATGCCCGGCTTGATTTTTCTTTTTTGATAAAGATTTTCAGTTAACCTAGTCTTCCTGATAATTTGCAGCTTTTAAAGATGTGTGAATACATATTAACTCGTTGTCTTACTTGTTCACTGGAGAAATAGTATATTAAGCCTGGAAAAAATGTAGTTTATTAAGAAGTGATTTGCTCTTAGTCTGTTCAGTAATGAATCACAAATGAGTAATGTTTTACCTTTATTATTGATGAAAAGTCAAGATTTAGGAAGGCAAATTTGGGGGTTTCTTGTTTTCTTTAGTTTTGTTTAGTTTGGTACTAGGAATTGAACCCAGGGGCCTTCTACCTTCAAGCTACACCCCCAGATCTTTTTATTTTTGTAATTTTGAAATAGGGTCTCACTATGTTGATGAGAGCCTTGCTAAGTTGCTGAGGCTGGACTCGAAACTGCAACCCTCCTGTCTTAGCCTCCCAAGTGCCTGGATTACAGGTGTATACCACCACAACCAGCTTAAATTTTAAATTTTAACTCCATCTCATACTAATTTTGTGTTTAAGATCTCACAGGCAATAAGGTTTGAGCCCCGGAAGCCTGTCTCTAGCATCGTGCTGTGGCACACTAGCATGGCTCTGGGTTTCTCTTGCCTGATTCGTTCTCTATCAGTTCCTCCCTATCAGTTTCTGTTCATTGCTCCTTTCCTACCAACTACTTCAATGCAATGCATTTATAAACTCTGTGCTTTCTAATATTTCTGACTTGGCAGTATTGGTTTTTCCACCGGCACGATCCCATCAAATCTACAGTTCTGAATCCTATCAACCCTTCAAACCTTGCGATTTTCAGTAGACTGCAATTGGATCACAGTCAGACACAGTCACTCTGGATCTGAAGTTGCAGAGTACTTGTTCTCACTTATTTAAATTACTCATTCTCCTTTATACAATATTTGCTTCCAATCTTACCAGAGATTGTCATATTGGTTGCATGTATATGTTTATATGTTTGCCTGACCCTATAAATAGCCATATTCTTAACATATAAAAATTTATACCCACACAATGGTATATGGTGTTTTAAAAGTACCTACTGAACATTTGCTGAATTTAATTAAATAACATTTATGTCCCTAATATAGATAATGGTTAATAAAATTTTGCTATAGAAATAATTGCTCACTTTTACTGTGTACTTATTATGTTCTAGAAGCTGTAGTAAACATTTCTTACACATTGGCAATGTCATTTGCTTCTTTAAATAGATAAAGAAACTGAGTCCCTGGAAGGGATCAATAGTAACATCAAAAATTAGATTTACATTTTTGGTAGCCTTCAAAATTTTTGTTCTTTGATTATTATTCATCTATATGTGGCTGAAAATAGTTGAGTGATTGACAGCTGAATAGTGAATGAACACAGGAGGTTAGTATTAAACATTGAATAAATGAGGACTTCAATCTGTGCTGGATTTATGGCAAGAATACCTATTATCAATGATTGAGTTGAGAAGATAATAGAATCATTGAACATGTTGGGTTCACTACTGGATGTACCAATAATGTACTGGTTCTAAGGACATTAACATTGGGTCTATATCACATTAATGATCTTGATAAAGTGCATTGAAAATTGGTCTGAGAGGAGATACCTGTCATTTGAAAAACTGTAACCTTATTCCTTAAGGAAGAACAATAGACAGTGGCTAAACTAGAAGTCTGACAGTGAAGCCTTACGCAGATGAAAAACCCTTTCCTACTGCCCTGGAAAGTTGTCCTCATCAATAGATAACATCTTGAGGTGTTATTTTTCTCTTAATGAGTAATTGAAATTACTTCCAGGGAACCCTTCTCACAGCAAGAAAGAGGCAGGGATTGAACCATCCCTGGTCAGCATCAGTGAAAATAGTAGACTCTAACAAAAGCAAGGTGTTTGTGCAAGTCCACACTCAAAGTATCAGTGCACACAAAGTCCCAACCTCAAGGGCCACAACAGAATGTCAGTGTGCCTGTAATGGAGAGAACTTGTAGTACTCCATGTCAAAGAAAGAGAAAGGGTACTCCTTTATAACAAAGTATCAATCCCAACCTCAAGGGCCATGACAAAATGTCAAAGTGTCTGTAATGGAGAGAACCTGTAGTACTCCATGTCAAAGAAAGAGAAAGGCTACTCCTTTATACCTTAAATAAACTGTTCTTCAGCCTTTCTTGACTGTTGTTATAACTTGAATCTGGAATGGTTCCCAAATGCTCCTGTGTGGAAGACCCGGTCCCCAATGCACAATGTTAAGAGTGGGGCTTTGGGGAAATGATTGGTCATGTGGGTTCTGACCTTATCAGTGGATAAATCCATTGATGGATTCATAATTTGATGGCATTATTGGAGGTGGTGGAAATTGAAGGAAGTAGGTCACTGGGGGCATGCCCCGGTGTCCCCAGAAGCTTCTTCCCTCTCTCTGCCTCCTGGTGTTATAGGGTCGTGGGGTTTTCCTCAGTTCTTCTGTCCTCAGAAGAAAGATTTTATCTGGAGGACCCAGATAGTATAGGCATGAAACAGCTTTATTAGATAAATTCCTCAGGGGGAGCCACAGAACTGGTTGGTCCAGGAGGGGAGTAAAGGAGAGAGAAGGCCAAAAAGAGGAGTCACCTGCCGCATGGTAGGCTTTTTTTTTTATAATGCCTAGAAATTCCACCCCTTTTTATGTACATTAATTTGGGTTTCGAGCCACAGCTTACTACAACTGTGAATGATTACATCACGAGGGACATCTAAATCTGCAAAGTAATAGTCTCTGATGACAGCTGGGCGGGGCAATCCCTGTCCCCAAATTTTAACCCTGTCTTGCTCATAACTGACTAGCTACCTAACATTGGCTCCCATAAGGTGAGCAGCTTTCTTCCTTCTGTCTACCAGGATGTTTCTATTTCACAGCCATAGACCTAAAAGTATTGGAGCCAGCTGAACTCTGAAATCTTGAAAACATGAAACAAAATAAATCTTTCCTCCTTTAGGTTGATTTTCTCAGGTATTTAGTCACAGCATAGAAAGCTGACCACACCTGTGGTAGAAAACTTCTGTGCAATGCATATTAAATTCCATTTATTCTGGTTTAAAATCCTTTTGTATTTGGCAAATGATTAAGCAACATAAAGAACACTCCAGCACTTTCCCAAAAAGTGAGAAGATGCCCTCATTGGGAGGAAGAGGTAGATGGCATGCCATGGTCCTACTAACCAGAGCAATGAGACAACTATCCAAAGAGATAACCTCTCTGATGCCAGACTTCCATGTTCTCCTTCAAGAGCTGGCTGCACTAGAAAGGACAGCTTTGTCTGCCATGCTCACCATGGTGGTGAACAGGGCTTAGGCTACCAGAACAGACTGGGAGCAGATGAGGACTTAGAAGAAATGACACACTGAAAAATAAGTTATGAAAAGGCTAAACTACTCAGGACTTGAGGTTTCACCATTCTCTTTCTGTTCAAAGCAGGTTCCTGTCAGGTCACCAGTAGAGTTTCGATTTCCTGAAACCCTGATAAATACAGGAAAGAAGAGAGGAAAAGGGTGGAGGGTGGGGTCCAGCTGGAAGGAACTCCCACCCTGCAGAAACTCCCACCCTGGTGTTAGACTGTGGAAGTGCTGCTCTTTAGGGCTACATTGGAATACTAATCCCAAATAAATGTAATTCATCTTTGGAGAATTTATGTCCTTGAATCCCCCCCTCCCCTTGGTGTAGAAAATCCTGAACTTTTCTCCAGCTTCTGCATCCCACAAACTCTGTTTTCCTGCTTACTTGGAGGCAGTGCAAAACCTCAAGGGTGAATTGTGTAAGAAATGAGTGTGGTTTCGATTTCGCTTCTCCTCGCCCACTGCTTATATGGATGGCTGTGATATTCAGCTTGTTTTCAGCCTGAGAGTAGCAGTGGTTTCCGGAGGAGCCCAGTGCTGGAGGTGCTGCAAGGGGTGAGCCAGCGAAGGCAGCTGAGAGCGTGTGCGGTGACTGCAGAGCCCGCGCGACAGGTGAGTTCCCTGCGAAACTTGCTCTGTCACTCACATTTCCCTCAACTAACAACCTCAGAGAATCCCCCAGCGCACCGTCCGCGCCGCGGGAGCCACTCACACCGCGCTGGTGAGGGCGGCGGGAGGAGGAGGGCGCCCGTGGCTCCGCCTTGTGGAGCGCGGGGATCAGAGGCGGCGGCACCAGGATGCGCTGCTGCGTCCACAGCATCCACCCGGGCGGCGCGAAGGCCCTGCGTGGGGCGCGGAGGAGTGCACCCCACCTCA
>PVJS01016839.1:0-36959 GCA_004027185.1 Glis glis
TAGCGCGGAGGTAGAACGCCCCTGCGTTCAACCCCCGGTACCGCAAAAAAAAAAAAAAGACAAAAAGGACAGTATGGAAAAAAAATACAGAATAATGTTACAGTAGTGAAACCTTAAAAAAAAAAAAAAACATTGTCTCAGCCAGACCTGCAAGGTCAAAATTAAATGTCAGATAAATTCCAACAGAGGGTCATTCTAAGGGCCACCTGGCAAGTAATATTTAAAATTTTAAGATTATCGAAAATAAAGAAAGCCTATAAAATTTTATAGTCAAAATGAGTCTATGGAGACACCGTAACTATATTTGTTGTATTCTGGATGGGACCCTGGTATTGACGCCACATGATGGTCCATTCTAGTTAATGTCTTATTGACATTTACATATTTAGGCAATCTGGTACCTGGCTTTACATTGGAACCAGATTTTTTACTGTTTTACACTGTTGACCGACTGTAATTAGTGATCAATTTGCTACACACAAATTTACCACAAAATTAGTGATTAAAAACTACACTTGTTGTCTCTCAGTTTCAGTGAACTATGAGTGTGTGAATGGCTTCCGTGGATTCTCTGCTCCTGGGTCTTCCAAGAAGCTGCAGTTAGGGTGTTGGCTGTAGCTGTGGTCTCATCCCCAGGCTTGAAGTGGAGGGTTTGCCTCTCTACTCATCTGGTAATTGACAGATTACAGTTCCCAAGTTTGTAGAACTGAGAAACTAAAATTTTACATTGGTCAGTGGCTAGAGGATGCCCTCAGTTCCATCTGGGTGTTGGCTATTCTCAGTCCCTAGCCTGCTTGCTTGATCAAAACCAGCAGAGGAGAGTCTCCTAGGAAGACTAGCATTGCCATAATGGGTAGCATGATCATGAAGTGATGTAACCTCACATTTTCTGCACTCTATTGTGTAGGAGCAGTTAACAGATCTTATTCACATTCAAGATCTTATTCACATTCAATTCGAATTCCAAATTCCAGCATTGCTATTATTTGTGATGCTGGGAAGTTACTTCTATTCAGTTGTCATGTTTTTTTTTAATAAAGACACCCCAATCTTTAAAATTGTTATAAGCATAGTAAAATAATTCAGTATATATAAGCAGCTTAAAGCAATCCTTAAACATTGAAACACTATAAATGTGAGCTGCTATAACAAAGCTGCACATCGGAAAAACTCTTGTCCCTTTCTAAGGAGTAATTACAGTTCTATGAATTTTGAAACATTTATTCTTCTTAGATTGTATATGTGTGCTCATTTTCAATTAGTAGCCAAAAAGATCTAAAGCTCAAAAGAATTATTCTTTAAGCTTGGCACTGTGGCTCATGCCTGCTTGGGAGGCATGGGAGGTTGAGACAAGAGGATCACAGGGTTAAGACCTCCGCAATTTAGCAAGATTTTTTAGCAACTCAGTGAGGTCCTGTTTCAAAAAAGAAATAAAAAGAGGTCCAGGGGTGTAGCTTAGTGGTAGAATATACCTGGGTTTAATCCAAAGAAGATGAAGGTGGAGAAGAAGGAAGAGGAGGAGGAGGAGGAGGAGGAGAAATCGTTACTAGCATAGAGAAGAAAAAGACTGGTACTCAGTTAATGCTGACTGAAACACAGCCTTAACTGGGGTGGTGATATTCTGCACAGAGCTAGATAATCTAGACATTGGGAAATGTATTTATAACAGTTTTCTTTTAATTTGTGTATAAAATTGTCTTGTTGAACATTACAGAGCAAGGTCAAATTGCTGTTCAGAAATGACTATTACCCAGAGAGACTGTAGGTAAAGGAATAAGAGCTTGGAACATGGAAATGAAAATACAGAAAATTATTTCTACTATCATGGAGTTTTTATTCTAGCAACAAAATTATAGATGACTCTCAGAAGCCATGGGATGAGACACGAGGGAGCAGATGCCAGACTATGGTTAAGTAGCAGCTTCATCCTATATGGAGACCTTGTGATCCTTGGTCCCAAAGGAGGAGGCTCAGGATTTAGCAAGATATTTATTGATCCCCTAAAATATGAAAGACATTTTCTTAAATAAAATTCTTGTCTTTGGAGTTACATTCTAAAAGGATATAATAAAGAATATAGATAAAATATATACATAAGGTAATTTTAAGATAGTGGTGAAAGTTATGACTGGGAAGGAGGGTGACAGACAGGACTTGAAAGGAGGCAGCTATTTTACATTCCAAATAGGGTGATGAGAAAACATCTCTGAAGAGGGTGAATTTAGGCTCAAACTTTAGTGATAAGAATGAAGTTTAAGAATAAAACCTTGACTGTACTGATGCTTTCATGGAAACATAGATATATCAAAACTCATCAAATATGTCTTGTTTATTATATGTTAATTATACTTCAGAGTCATGTGTAGTGGCACATACCTGTAATCCCAGTTTTTGGGAGGCTGAGACAGGAGGATTGCAAGTTCAAGATCAGCCTCAGCAACTTATCAAGACTCTCAGCAACCTAGCAAGATCCCGTTTAAAAAAAAATCCCGTTTAAAATAAAAAGGGGAGCGGGTGTAGCTTGGTGATAGAATGACCCTGGGCTCAATCCCTCATCCAAAAAAAAATTATGTTTCAGTAAAACTTCTAAGAAAAAGGTTGATCCAGAAAGTTTCCCAGCCATTTTCAAAGATGCTTCTACAGCTGGATGTTGTCACAAGGTATGACTTGGGAAAAATGGAGGCATGCTTTCTACGTTGACAGAGACCAGAAGTGACCTCTGAGTCTCTGGGCCCTTAGCCAGTTAGAAAAGACCTGTTTAATGGCATTTGCCAATTCATCTGTGTGTGTCTTCATCCCTGGTACCTTTGGGTCATCTCCAAATTTAATTAAAGTGCCACTGAAGGTGATGCCTCATCTGCACTGTCATTATGGGCAATGAACAGATAGTTCTGTGTCCACATTTGGGGTGAAGAGGTTAGAAAAAGAAAAGCAACTGAAGAAAACCGACCTCATAGAAATCAGAGGATGAGACTCAGAGGAGTGGTCTCTGTGACAACAGTCAGCAGTGATCACGAGCCAGGAACCGAGGGAAAGGAATCCTGGAAATGCATGGAATGAGAATTTACTAAGCATTTTGAACATCTGCGACCTGTCATAACTCCAGGGGTTCTTATCGACAGGGTTGTTATCAGCAGCAGTACAGTGGGAAGAAGTATCTAGATACTTGATTTTTTAAATTTTTTGTTTGTTTTCCTTGAAGCTACATTTAAGGTGCAAGCACACCAGTTCTTGTCATATAGTATGCTTTTTTGGGGAGGAGTGGCTTCTGAAATCTAATAGAAATTTGGGTAGATGCTAAAGTTTCCAGTAGGTCTGCAATTTGATCTGAGAAGAGTTAAGCCATGGAGATATAATTCACTAATTATATCTACATTCTTTTTTTGTTTATGTATATATACACACATATTACTCTAGGAACTGATATGAGAATTAGGGAAACAATAAACAACTGCAGCCCTTACATTTAATGGAAAGGAAGTGATACTATTAAGCCAAAAAACGAGATAACTTCAGACAATGATAAGTGCTATTAGAGACATAAAACAGCGAACTGGCACAGGGAGAATTACGAGAAAGAGGAGAGATACAAGGTTCAGGAAAAATCCTCTCTGAAAATTGTCTATTTAAGCTGAAATCTGAGGGATTAAACAAAGTCAGATGTGGTCAGTTCCAAGGGCATCAATTCCCCCAGAGGAAGCAGCGTTTGCCAAAGTCTGAGCCAGTAATGAACTTGGCATGTTTGAGGAGAAAGTGAGCTGGTGTTGCTAGATTATGTTAATGAAGGCAGCAGTGGAAAATGAGGTTCTGGACACCAGCAATGGCAAGATTAGGTAGGACTGTGATGATAGGCTAAGACTTTCTAGGAATTTGGAAAGCATTCTAATAACATGGGAAAGTACCAAAAGATTTATGTAGAGGAACAATCCGAGTTTTAAATACTAATGTGGTTTGTCTTCAGCAATACCCCAGAGGCCGACAACCTATTTATTATAATCACATACTAGACCGAAAGGAGGAGGAGATTAAATGAGGTTTCAGGGGAATAAAAGTGTCTTCCTACTTGGATTTGAATTTGAAATTTATCATTGCGAAAAGGCATAGCACAGTTTGAAAAGACATACGCTATCCCTCTGGAATGAATAGCTCAGGTTCTTTTTCTTAATTCAAGTTCTGCAAGGAGTATTTACAGACCTATAACATTAAATCCAACTAGGCTTCACCACCTGAAATATCACTGCCAGAATTTGGGCATCAATAGGTTTTGTCTATTAGCAAATACTCTTCTCTCATTTCTACCTATTTAAAAGCCAAAATGTTCTGTTTCTTTTACATCTATTTCTATATATGTGCTTTTCTAACCTTGGACCTGACTTCTGTCTCAGATTTTTTCCATTCTCTCTTCTCGAACGTATCCCTTCTGCTGTGTCTCACAAATTTTTTCCAGGATCAGCAACAGAGAATGGCCCAAACTTGGGCCTAGTGTCACACGCTTGTAATCCCAGTACTTGGGAGGCTGAGACAGGAAGATCTGGGTTCACGGCCAGCCTCAGAAACTTAGTGAGGCCATCTTCAACTTAGTGAGACCCTGTTTAAAAATAAAGGAATAAAATAGGGCCAGGGGTGTAGCTTGGAGGTAGAATGCCCCTGGGTTCCATCCCCAGTACCACAAAAAAATAAAAAAGGATCTCAAGTTCCAGAACAGCCGTGACAAGTTATCAAGACTGTCTCAAAAAAATTTTTTGAGGGCTGGGGATCTAGCTAAAAGGTAGAGAACTTGACTAGCATGCATAAGGCCCTGGATTTTAGACCCCATACAAGAAAGAAAGGCCAAAAAGACTCAAATCAGACTCACTAACAGTGTCCCTATTACTTGATACTAGCATCAGAAACTACAGGATATTTCCCAAGGCACAATACCAAAAATATGCAAAGACACTGATGCTATTTTAGATAATACCACTATTGTAGGGTTTGCAGTTTCAGTGTAAGAGTTTGTGGCAAGGAAAAGTAATGTTAACTAAACCAATATAGAATCCTTTCTGATGATGTACATGAACTTTTGTATTAGAGAATTTTGCTGAACTGATCATTGTTCAAATGAAGTGGCTCATTGGCTGGGTAGATGTTTCGGTGTGGTTATTTGTATATAGTGACGCATAGAGTGAGACATCTGGTCTTGCTTACCATATGTCACAACCATTGACAAATATGGTGATATTTTAGTTATATGCATTTTAGCAGAAACAAGTGAGCAGATTAGCCCACGTCGTCAAGTTAGCCAGACAGTTTTAAACGTTGCATCATAGCTCCTGCAATAATAGAATAAGTCCATTGAACTGAACACGTTTACCGATTTATTCTCACAATCTGAACATTTACATGCACTTGTGGATGTTGCTCAGGGTTGAGAGTAGGTAGAAATGAAAAGAGAAATACTGAGACTTTTTAGAGCAGGGAAAGTCCTCTGTAGGACACTTGCTACTCTGTAATGTTTCGTGTCTACTATATCCAAGGCAACAGGTCATATGCTTTAATACATTTCTGCTATTTGATCCTCACTAGATGTATAATATTTATATATACAGAGAGGGAGAGAAGACAGTTCAAAGTCAGTCAGTGCCATATATGTAATATGAGGGAATTCTTGACCATATGTAAGTTTTTCTTGTTAATTGTGAAAACGGAGTGACCTTGAATCTCAAAGATCATGTTAGAAACATCCAAAGCTTACACTGCCTTCTCTTCTCACACTGGATCAACTTCCAGCAAGTGAATGCTTCAGACTCTTAAAATGTGACACAGGTCATTTCATCTCTCAAAATTATGGTTGAGAAATTCTAAACAAAAAGGAAGACAACAAAGTCATACTAAAAAAGAGGCTTAGGAAATGGTGTTATGTTTTCCTTCCTTTTTTTTAACTTCAGAGTAGGTTCAGTCTGAGTCAAGGCAACAGCACTTCAAAGGCTTTTTATAAGTGATGTCAAATAATTTCCATTGAATTGAAGCTGCCAGGTTCAAGAGAGATATCGAAGGTATCAGGACCCTAAGGACACTGGAAACTTCACTAGTTTCAAATTAATTTAAAGTATATTAACATCAAACACTAGGAAATGATGGTTAGCAATGCCATTACAGGAAAAATTTGGGGAAACTATTCCAGGATTTCCTTTTGAGAGTTGTCAGAAAAGCTAAATATAAGTGGATTTTGGAGCTTCCAGAAATCTACATCCTATACTTTTTAGAAATTCAATTATGGAATAAATGATGGTGGTTTACACTACTTCAGCTGTATTTGCTTTTGTGAAAAATTATACACACATCCATGCAACATAGAATTCAAAACTTGTGCATCTTTATATGATCCAGATATCCCATTTAACTTATAACCAAATGAGTTGAATATTCCTAAGAGTTATAGTTTTGCTTCTTCACTCTTCAATCTGGAAATTAATATTAAAATTACTTTAGATTCTATTGTTAATTCTTAGTGGTAGAATATTCAATCCACATGAAAGCAATAAGTAAAACTGGCTGAATCATATTTTCAATAAGAAGAAATTCTAAAATAACAAAATAAACAGAAACAAAACAAAACAAAATCAAAGGAAGCAAGAATGAGTCTTACATAAAACTTGAAAGTTAGTAATTTTTCCATTTTCAACTTTTTACTTACACTGGCTTGAACCCAGGGGCATTCTACCTCCAAGCATCACCCCCAGTCCTTTTAAGTTTTTTTTTTTTTTGAAACAGGATCTTACTAGGTTGCTGAGTCTCACTAAGTTTCTTAGACTGGTCTCAAACCTGTGATCTACCTGTCTCAGTCTCTCAAGTACTGGGATTACAGGCATGTGCCACCACACCTAGCTAACCATATTTTCTTAAGATCTTTTAACCAATATTTGGAAATGATTACTGGAATGATGTGTGTGTGTGTGTGTGTGTGTGTGTGTGTGTGTGTGTTTATATATCTATATTCATATATAAATATGTTCATTTATATAGATAATGTTTATACACACACACACACACACACACACACACACACACACACACAGTAAGGTTGGAACCCAGAGCATTCAACCTCTGAGCTACATCCCCAGCCCTATTCTATTTTTTATTTTTTAACAGGGTCTCACTAAGTTGCTGAGGACCCTGCTAAATTGCTGAGGCTGCTCTCAAACCTGCAATCCTCCTGTCTCAGTCTCTCAAGTACTAGGATAACAGGTGTGAGCCATCACGCTCAGCTAGCCAAGGTAATTTTTGATTTCACTGTTAGAGCTAACAGACTGTTAGTGTACAGCTGTCCGTCTGTGATTTATCAAATTTCAGATTAAGCTGTAGAATTACACCAACTGTATTTCTGGTGCTGTTTGATTCTGTTGTATATAATTGTTGTTTTGCAAGTCTATCACTTATTAGCCTGGTGGTCCTGGGCAAGTCCTTCTCCTCTAAAATGCTGTTACCTTTAAAATTGGACTGATCATGTTAGTGAGCATACGAGGATTAAAACAATATTTGTAAAATTTATATAACATTATTCATCACATGGGAAGCACCCTATTAATATTTGTAAAGTAAAATAAAATGAAACAACGATAAGTAAGGATACAAAACAAAGATAATGTTTTAGTATAGACACTAAAACAGGTTGTAGGGAAGTGACTATATTAGTCAGATTTTCATATTTAACATACTTAAGATAGTCGACTTATAAAGAGAAAAGGTTTATTGCTGCTCATAGTTTCCGAGATTTCAGCCCAGGATTGTTTGGCCCCACGGCCTTTGCACCTGGGATGAGACAGTACATCGTGGCAGTGAACAAAGGGCAGAGGGAAGCCTCTCACCTCAGGGCCAGAAAGTGAGAGAGCTCTGGGCCCCACAGTCCCTTTGAAGGCACGCCCCCAGTGACCTCCAACTTCCCCCTAGTCCCCGCATCTTAAGATTTCCACCACCTCCAGGGAACACCATGGGCTGGAGACCAAGGCTTTACCACATGGGCCTTTGAGAATATTCCAGATAGAAACTGGAGCAGAGATAGTGAATCTTGCAAGTTTGGGAGTGACTTTAAGTTCTCTTGGTTGTAACATATAAAAAATGATAGGACTATGTTGAAGGAAGATCTGTATTGGTTGATGGAAGGGGCATGAAAGTAACAAACTATATATAGGAAAGTAGAACCTGAGTTACTGGCATTGCCTAAGAAAACATCAAAGAATTGAGGAAGGGAGTACCCTAAAATAAGTAGTCCTGTGCACTTTCAGGGCTAAAAATGATCACAATGCCAGGGATTAGAAGAAAAGAATAACAAACAGAACAAAAAACCTAGGAAAATGTCTGAAGATGCAACCAGAAGACATGTTACTCTAGGCTATAGTGCTGTGCTCCTGAGCAAGTTAGTCAACTTCATTCAGTCTCAGTGGCTTCATTTGCAAAATACGTGCTTTTTTAGTATGCATTTACATTGTAGGATTTTGTGAGGATTATTGGAGACTTGGAGTTCATAAACTGTGTCTACCATAAAAGTAATACATTCATACAGCTACTACCATTGTTAATGAAGTCCTTATGCTACCATTTTATAGAACCATAAAGGTTCATTTTCTCAAATTCTTAGTGTCCTTCGAAAGATCCTTTCTTCTCTATCTCCCATTACTAATCCCTGAAAAAAGCAAAAGAAACAATTTAAAAATGTAAACTTTTAAAGTTAGCCTAAGAAGACAAAAATATAATGAAAACTTAGATGAATATGTCCAAACGTTTTATCTTACTTACAACTACTATAATTAGTCATGATATACTTATTTAAACATGAGAACTTAAAAATTTTCCTACTGTATATCACTGCTTAGGTATAGTTTGTTTAACATAACATAAAAGCATATTTTTTCTCTCTTTTTTGGGGGGGCATTTTTTTATACTGGGATTTGAACCTAGGTGCATTTCACTTCCAAGTTATACCCTCAGCAATTTTCATTTTTTATTTTGAAACAGGGGTCTCACTAAGTTGCTGAGGCTGGTCTTGAACCTGCAATTCTCCTATCTCAGCATTCCAAATACTGGGACCATAGGCATGTGCCACCATGCCCAGCTTGACTATTGTTTTAAATATAGCTAGTCAAATCTTAGTAGTAAACACACCACATATGTTTTTAGCTATCATAAAAGCAAACTTTCAATATTCTATCAGATATTTAAAATAATTTAGATTATTTTCAAATTCTATATCCCTCCATGCTTTTATAAATTATAACCAATTTCTTTTGTTATAGAAGTAGAGCAACTTACTGGATTTGATTATGAAAAATATGACTCATGCAAAATTTTAGAGAGAAAATATAAATCATGGGTTGTCTAAGGAAAGGGGAAAACATTCTATTCCCAGAGAATGGTCCTTGCAAAGTTTCTACCCTCCCAGGAAGTGATAACTACTGAATGTTTACATAGCCAGTTTACACTATTCCAAAAGTGTCATAAATTTAACTCATTGACTCTTCCTAAAATTCTTAGGAAGTGCCTTTGTTATTATACCTGCATTACACAGAAGCAATCCAAGGTAAAGAGAGGTTCAATGATATGCCCAAGATACCACAGCTAGTTAATCCTGGAAGTGGTAATACATAGAATAAAATTAAAATGTTAATTTTAATTAATGAGAAGTAAGGTTGACCTAAGAAGAAAATTATCTTTAGTTATGCCCCAACCTAATAAAATACATGAAAAATTAGTATTTATACTCTATTTTAATAGAAAATATATGGATCAAGACACTATGATCTTAGCTTACTAGATGAAGAAACTGAGCTGGGCATAGTAGCACACACCTGTAATCCCAAAACTTGGGTGGCTGAGACAGGAGGATTGCAGATTCAAGACCAGCCTCAGCCACTCAGTGACATACTAAGCAACTTTGATAGATTCTGTTTCAAAATAAAGAACAAAAAGTGCTGTGGTATAGCTCAGAGGTAGAATTACCCTGGGTTCAATCTCCAGTACAAAAAAATAGATGAAGAAACTGAACTTCAACTAAAATTAAATTGCCTGTGGTTGCAAAGTAGAAAACTTGTGTGAGTATTTAAATAGAACTGTGGAGAAGTATACTTGGCTACCAAATTATAGAGTGGGGGACTCAAAATAAATGTCTTTAGCTCTTACCTCTTCTAGTTCAATATTTCCCCAACTGGGTTTCATAGATATCTGGATGTTGGTAGACATACCTCTAGAAGCGCTCAAGTTATTGAGCTCAATTTAAAATGTTTTAGTTTAATAACAATAAAAATTAGAACAAACATACCCTAGATCATCTGGATGACCACATTATAACCACATAATGCTGGTAATTTCAGTCTTTGGGATTGCCATTTTCTTTATGATTGCCATGAGTACCATATCATAAAAATTAATTGCATATCAATTAGACCAATTGTGCACTCAATATTTAAGCGACTTAATCTATAAAAAAACATAAAGTGCTTCATTGAAAAAGCAAAATAGTTCAAAAGAGAAAATGGTGGAAGATTCAAGTCAATTCAAAAAGCAGAGTAGTATAGGCTTGCTGAACTCAGAAAGCACATGCAACAGTAGTCAGGACTTATTTGTTGTAAGCATAGTCCTAGGCCCTTATTTCAGCACTGCAACTCAGTCCTTTTCAAATAGCAGCATAGAATAATGGAGAAGTATGTCTTTAAATATTTGCCAGTGTCAACTCCTTTGAAATATATATCTTTCAGGATGGCAATAGAAACAGCCTGTGTTTCCCTGGCATAGGATAGACCCTGGCTTTGATTCCAGCACCACACACAAAAAAGGGAAAAATACAATTTGCCATTTTCAGAACAAGATCCCATGTACCAAGAAAATCGCAAACCTCAATATATATATATATATATATATATATATATATATATATATATATATATTGGATGAGAATAGGATCTGGGAACAGGAAGGGTTAAAAGAGACCATCAATATAAAGAACAGAAATAGGGAAGGTTAATAGATACAGGGATAACAGTGCAAGCAAGTTAATACAAAACTTCAGCTCCAAGAGTGATCAAGGGAAAAGGATGAGGGAGCAGATGGGGGCGCCAGGGGATTCCAAGAGCCACTGATCTTTGGGATACAGATTCAGATGAAGGATTGAAACTGGGCAAAAGACACTGGGCAACCAAGACCCAATTACGACCAATCACAAAAAAGCAGATGGAGAAACACAAGAAGGGATAGAAGTTGACCTCCCAAGAACTTCAATGGTTACTCTCTTTTGGGGACTCCTCTACCCTGTATGGGGAGAACTGTTTTTGTCTTCTATCTTCCCTTGGCTCAAAATAAATCTTTACACCCTATATCCAACCTTCTATAGTCTGTCAATTAATTCTTTAATTTTACATATAAGAACCCAATAAGAAGAGAAACTTTGTATCATTTTGGCACCCCAGATGGGACAATGAGGGAAGGGACCCAGTGAAGAAAGAATTTTGCTACAGTTAAATCCCATGATTTTTAATTGGCTTTTAAGCTTTCAGGAAAGCACACATTTATTGCCTTAGTTATGCTTACCCTGGACTTCAGCTAATGCTTATGCTAATTTCCCTTTCTAAAATTCAATGCCACCCCCAACTTCACCATCTTTTTTACTTCCTTCACTGTTGCTGAAGTTGTTTTCTCTTTTTGTATACTCTGATCCATTTCACATTTCCTGTTTTCACAATTTATCTGTTTTTTTTTTTTTCTGGCTTTACTCCTGTATGTCCCTTACAGCATGGACCCATTTACGGTAATATTATTCCCTAAAGAAGCTTGATCACTTTGCTATCCTATGATTCTACCATGCCTTGCTGGATTAATTCATATTAATAATACAAATTGGTGGGATACAGCACAAATTTAAGCTATATTTATAATTTCAGAGGCAGTATAGAAAATGATTAAGTGGCTATGCCATATATAAGTTGTGTTTTATTACTATTCTAATTTCTTAACCCTTAGTTTACTTATCTATAAAACAGGGATGATAATGTTCTTTCAGGTAGCCGAGCAATTGTCTAAATCCAAAACTCTCTAGCTATCCTCTGAAACTATAGTAGTATACAAATGAACAAATCATACAATTTCTTTCAGCATAACAAATTTTAAATAACCTGTAAGAAAAAACAAATACCAATTTTCGGCATACCTATTTATCAAATTCCTAATGCAATTCTTTGCAGAGAAGTAAGGAGATACAGTAAAACTGTGATAGAAAACAAATATTGAGATAAAATCACCCCCAGAAAGAGAAAGGCCTTCTTATGTGTGAAAATACTGAAAAAGAGTCCTTTGTGCATTAGAGCACCAATACAGAAAATAGATCTTAAAGTGCACAAAGGATTTGAGGAGACAGTCTTGCAACAGTAATACTGTTGGGGGAGACAAGGTTAAAAGTGAAGCAAGAGACACTTTTTGAAAGTGTAGTGAATGATAAAAAAATAAGATAAATTTTATAATACCTCAGGAAAAATAAATTAAAAATGTCAAAGGAAACAAGCCTATCATCATGGATGAGAGAGAGAGAGAGAGAGAGCAAAAGAGAGAGAGAGAAAGAGAGGGAGAATTCATCTATTAAGTAGACTGAAATTTTTAATCTGACAGAATATCCTCTAGAACTATAATCTCAGAAACAACCTGAAATGAAACTATCACTTATATAAAAAAAAAAGTATAGAGATTCAGGAAGTATTTGTCATAAAAGTTACTAAAAAGAAAATGGAAAATGGGAATTAAAATATTCTGCTAGTAATTACCCTTCATCCCCCCCCAAACAAAACTCACAAGTCACAGAAACAAAAGAAGAAAATTAACACAACACCTCTTGATGGACTAAATAGCCTTCAACACACACACACACACACACACACACACACACTCGGAGGTATGAACAGGAGGGGAGTCCAATTCCAGACTCAGATTGTGGGCAGATTTTAGCTCCATATGGATGTATTATTGAAGTCCTAGGTGTGAGCAGGGATGATTCCCAACTTCTAGAGTCTCGTCATAGTTCAGGGCTTTTAATACCCTAATGTTTCTTTTTTTGGGGGGGCAGGGGGTAGATACTGGAGATGGAACCTAGGGGCATCTTACCTCTGAGTTACACCATCAGTATCAGTCTTTATATTTTTTATTTTGAAACATGATCTCCCTATGTTGCTAAGGCTGGCCTCAAACCTGCAATCCTCTTGTCTCAGCTTCCCAAGTATTGGGATTACAGGCATGTACCGCCACCATACCCAGCTAACTAACACACTTGTATTTCTTCAAAGCCAAAAAGGAGGGTGAAGACCTTCCACACTGAACATCTCTGACCTCTATCTCTGCTCATCCCCCTTGCCACCACCCAGAGAAAGATGTGCACTATTAAGGGCTTATATGAGTTGATAAGCTCTCTAAGTAGTCAAAGTACTCCAGAAAAATAAGATGGATAAGAGGATATGTACATGTGTGTGGACACACACACACATAAATATATTAAATCTACCTCTGCATGTCTGTCTATCCATCCATCCATCTGTCTAAAGAGAAAGAGAGGGGACTGGGGTAGTTCATTGATAAAGTGCTTGCTTAGCATATGTGAAGCCCTGCGTTTGATTCCTAGCACTGCCAAAAGTGTCTGAGAAGAGAGAGAGAGAGAGAGAGAGAGAGAGGGATTAAATTAATGGACTGACTCACGCAATTGTGGAAGTTGGCAAATTCAAACTTTGCAGGGTAGACTGAAGAACTAGAAATCTACATGTGAATTGATAGTAAAGCTCAAATCCTAAATTAGTCTGATGTCAGAATTCTGTTTTCCTTAGGGGACACTACTTTTATTTTTAACACCTTCAACTGATTGGCTAAGGCCTTCCTATAATATGGAGACTAATTTGCCTGACTCCAAGTTTGCTGATTCAAATATTGCTAAAACAATATTATCTTGATTACCCTAACAGCTAAAACAACAGTTCTGGTAATCAGAATTTCAACTTCAGGAATCTTTAGTGCTGGCCAACTTATGATATTATGACAAGAACTCATTAAGTCTTACAAAGATTTTTAATCTATACTGGGGTATAGAGGGCAAGATGAGCCTTAAGTCTAGAGATTAACTTGAATTCCCACAAATCACCTTTGGTGTAATTCCCAGTTTTGAGTTAGTTTGATACAGAGTCCCTTAAGCAGAGGCTAGGTTCTAACTCATGAATACCCTGAGATAGCTCCCTACATCTATCTTTATGATTTTCCCCAGGGGGTACTTGCAGCCATATTTCAGAAGAAATATACTCTGGGAAACTACATTTTTGGTACTTTTGTAAACATTTTCGAGCTAAAACAAAATTTCCTAGGAGCATAAAACTCTACTGTGATCCACCACCAGTAGGAGAGGCTAACATAGCTTAAGTGATAAGTGATTCATAAAGGGCTCTAGACTTAAGAAATTATTCTATGGAAATTCCTTCAGTTTCAAAATTTATAATGGTTTTTGAGTTAGAGAGAGTAAAGAGAGAAGTCCAGTGTACTCTTCACAGTTTCCTCCAGTCATTACAACTTACATAATTATAGTATAATATCAAAGCCAGGAATTTGAAATTGGTACAATAAATGTGACTCGTTCTATGATATTTGTTGCATATAATCATGCCATCAAGATACAGAATTACTGTTTTACTATGTTGTTTCTGATAATCCAGGAATAAATGTATTAGTCAAGTCCAAATACGGAGTCTATTTCAGTATTAGCATTTACCGTATATCAAATAGAGCAATATTGAGGAATTTCAAGGTTGGCATTCTACTCATCAATGTACCTCCAAATGCTTTGAAAACAGAGTCATGTCTGGGTTTCCTCAGGTATATAGTGAGGAGACAAATATTATATTACATATGATCCATCAACTCTGACATTCCAATTCTTTAAGTATTCTTTGAAATTTTATTATGAAATCTCTGGAATGTCAATTTTATATCCAATGAACCATTGATGATTTCCAAATAAAGTAAACAAAATGAACCAAAAGTTAAAACTACTAGTTTCCTTAGCTAATATATTGATTCAATAATTTGTGGCAGAATATTATTAAATGCATCCTAATATAAATTATATATATTTTATTTCCCATCTAACAACATTAAAATCTCCATACATAATTTCTAGGTTTCTGGTCCTAATAAATTTAGAAGAGATCAAATATTATAATTATGTTGGAATATAAACTGCTCTAAACAAGTTTTGGTTTTGTAATTTCTCTTCTGGAACATCCTAGATGTTGTCTTTAGATCTGGGGCTAATGAAGGAAGATAAGAGAGATATGAGGAGAATCTGCATCCTGATGTATTAGTCAGGACTCTTTAGAGAAAATAACTAATAGGATATAGTAGTTGATACAGATATAGGTCTAGATTGTAATATGGACATACAGTAATAGGAAGAGATTCATTATAAGATGCTAGCTCACACCATTGTGGTGATTTAGAAATTCCATGATCCATTGTCTGAGCTGAGAATCAGGAATACTAGTGGCATAGTCTGTAGGCCACAACCAGAGAGCTGATGATGTAGATTCCAGCC
Source organism: Glis glis (assembly GCA_004027185.1). Taxonomy (NCBI): domain Eukaryota; kingdom Metazoa; phylum Chordata; class Mammalia; order Rodentia; family Gliridae; genus Glis; species Glis glis. Next base: position 15,581 of record PVJS01016839.1, read on the forward strand.
CAACTCTGAAAGCCCAACAAGAGAATGGAGGGCAGGAGACCAATGTCCAAACTCAAATAGGCAAAAAATAAATTCAACCTTCCTCTGCCCCTTTATTCTATTCAGGCCCTGGCCAGATTGGATGATGCCCACAAACCTTGGGGAGGGCTTCTACTTTACTCAGTTTACTGATTCAAAATTTAATCTCTTCCAAAGTGCTCTCACAGGCACACTCAGAAACAATGTTTAACCAGATAACTAGCACCCTTGTCCCAGTTGTATTAATCCACAAAATTAGACATCACATTCATTGAGATTATTCTCTCATATGGACTCGATTTACTTTTTTGAATAAAAATAAAAATAGTCTCATCACATATCTGCTGTGTGTTTTGGAGGGATTTGCAAACCATATTTATGCCACTGGAATCCTAGCAAATGATTTCTTTCCAAATTTTACCATCCCACTTTCTCCTAATAAATGTCCTAATTTTAACACAAGAGATTTGAGTTTGCTATATATTCAATCTATAGTTGTTATAAACTGGCTATATGCTGAACTGTCCCTTGAATAGTATATATTGAAGTCCTAGCTACCAGTACTGCTGAATGTAACTTTATTTGAAATATGAGTTTTTACAGAGTTAATGAAGTTAAAAAGAGGTCAATAAAATGGGCCTTAATTCCACATAACCGATATCTTTATTGGAAGGAGAATAGCGGCAAACATGCATGGAGAAAGACTCTGTGAAGACACACAGTGAGAAGACAGTCGTGCACCCTTGAGTGGTGTATCTACAAGCTGAGGGATGCCAAGGGTTGCTGTCAAATAAGAGAAGTTAGAAAAGGCAAAGAAAGATTCTGTCCTGGAGCTGTCAGAGAGACTCGGGCCATGCTGACACCTTGATTTCAGACTTGTAGCTTCCAGAAATGGGAAGCAATAAATTAAATTTCAGTTGTTTAAAATACCCATGTTAAAAAAAATAAAATAATACCCATGTTTTAGTACTATGAGTCAGTCACCCTAGGAAGCCCGTACAATGCTGTAATTCACCAAACTGAAGGTTCAGATTTTACTTTTAAATGTATGTGAATGTAAACCTGGCAGCTAAAAAGGTGAGTGATTACTTTATTGCAAAAGGAAAATCCTTGTGTTCTCAGCAGACTTTGAGGTGAGAATTTAAACCCCGAACTGATCACTGTCTTTGCAGCAGAGTCGGAAACTGCCAACTCTCCATCTCTCAACTATACTGCCCAGTGTAAACCTGTCATAATCATTGTTCATAATACCACTAAATCAGCTAAAGCCTAGCTCTCAGTGGGCACCTCACTCCAGGTGAGCAGAGGGAATAATCTGAGTAGATATTTCGCCACTATATGCCTCAAATTACTAGAATTTCATCCCTTCATGTTAATTGGGTCCTCACTGAATTAACCTGAACCTTGCTGAAAACTATTCCGTTTCCCTTAGAATATCTTTCTTGCTAGTGCTTTTGCAACCAATTACTATATTTTCTACAATTCTTTAGTTTCAGGAAACAACATAATTTATGAAGAAAGTGCAACTTTAAATAGTTACTAGAATTTCCTGAAGAACCAAGGTTTAGAAACATCATATTCAGGAACAATAACAGCCACAGTAAAACCAAACACTTTATAATACTATTCTCAGAAAAATACCATTGATTTGATGTGTTCACTCACTATCAGAGATGTTAGGGAAAATAACTGCAAAGACAGCATTACATAGTGGTAGAGGTTGTATGCTCTGGGACAGACTTACCTGATTTAAAGTCTTGCCTTCAACATTCAGTGGCCCTGTGTCCTTGGCTTCTTTAGAAAATCAGCTGTGCTTTAGTTCACTCTATCTATGTAAAAGTAATAGTGCCTATTTTGTGAAATTCCCATATAGATAAAATGAATGGATATTTTAAAAACATCTGGAATATGCTTTTGTTCTTATGAAGTACTAGAGAGTTGTTTGTTACATATGAAAAAATATATATCTGATTTTTCAATATCATTTTAATTATATGTTCCAAAAACCAGTTTAATTATATGATTCCCATGTTTTAGACAATTTTCCCTTCCCCAACATTGTAAATTGAGAAAGTTGAAAAGAACTCTGGTTAATCCATTTAACCAAACTTTGAAGTAGAAAATGTAGAATATAATATTTTACACAACAATTTTATAATGTGGTGAGGACTTTAATTTTACCATAGGAAAATTTGATGTTTTTCAATGCCAAATTAATACTTTGGAGAGAGGAGACCAATAAGAATGAGACATTAAGTTACATATTCAGTTCACTCAACTACCCTTCCCTCTCCTCGTCCTCCCTCGCTATCTGTTCCTACAACTTTGCCCTCCCTCTCCTTATTCGAGTCAATCCCAAGGGATTATTTGCTATGTTTGAACACATGAAGTATTCTCCCAACATGAGCCATTTAATGATTCTGCTTCCTATTCTAGTTCTGGACAATTCCCTTAGACACTTAGGTAGGTCAATCTTAGTTGTTGCTTTTTTTCTCATTTATACATTAAATATCAACTAATCGGATCTTTATAGTGATCAACATAGATAAAATAACAAACTTAAAATCTCATTCATTATTGCTTTTGATAACTTGTTTAATAATCATCTCAGTCTTTCTCCCTTACAACATTTAGATGCATAATAGAGTAAATGATGATTTGCTATGTATTTCTAAATTCCATGTCTTCAGATATTTTTAAAATTGAAATTAGTCTTTTAGACATTTTCTGATGTATTTTATATTTACATTTATGTTCTCAAAGCAGGCAGAAACATTTAAGATTATATAAGTAGAATATTGATGCATTAACTTTCTTTAACTAAAAATAAAAACGTATCTACACTAGCTGGCAAGCACTTTTATAAATGCTTTAGATATAGTAACTCAATCTTCATATTGAAAAAGAGAAAAATAGTCATAATATTCAGTAACTGCTTATGGCAGTAGTGCAAACGCATAAACTATGGATAATGTTTTTGGTATGGAATGCTCCAGATTACTCAGCAGAGCCTAGAAGGTTTTAAAAAATACTTGAAATTTTATGATATTGCCAAAATAATGACTTGCATGCTAATATTTTTTCAAGGGTTAAGCCCATTTTGGTAATATCAATGGATTTGTAAGGGCCTCTTAATTACATTTGAGAAATGATAAACTATAAGAATCTCATGATCTTATGCTAAAAACCATCATATTCCATCATTCTTTTATCTTTAATTTTAAACTAAGTCATTTGTACAGATGCAATTATGAGAAGTACTATACAGAGCAAAAAGGACTACAGATTACATTTATAAGCTGGATTACATTCTGTTATAGCAAAAGGTAAGATATTTCTCTGCATTCAAAACATACTCCTTTCTCTGAACATCTGACCAAAATATTTTATAACATATATGTCATATGTTATATATATGCATATATATACACATGATATATATATATATATATGTATATATACATATATATGTTATATATTTGGGTCAGATACCTAAGTGATAATTGTATGTCAATATAGGTTTATCCTTTTTAAAGATATACCACTCTAGTGGGGAATATTGATAGGGAGAAGGCCATTCATGTGTGGGGTCTGGGAGCATATGGAGAATCTCTGTACGTTTTCTCAATTTGGCTGTAAGTATAAAACTTCTCTTAAAGTCTAATAAAATGTTATAATTATTCATGAGATGAACATGCTTGTCAATGTGTCAATGTGTATATAATGCACTAGCTAAAATGGATAGTTAATATAATCAAAGGGCTGAAAAATGTTCAACATCATTAAAAACTAGGGAAATACCTCAAAGAATTGAGTGGTGAAGTTTCGAACAATCTTTCCAAAATGGCAGACAGAGCAGTTTAGTTGATTTCTAAATGATCAAATAAAAAGATATAAAGACTTCACAATCTGTGAAACTATCTAAATACAAATAGTCCATTATATAGATTAAAAGTGTGATTTAAGTGAATAGTCACTTTTTAAACTTTTAGTAGTAACTATTAAAACAGACAGCTCATGTGGAAAATGTAACATTATTAAAATTTAACAGTTTTGCCCTAAACACCATAGGTAACTTCACAAGTATAAATTATATTTCATCCTAATGAGGTACAGGGTCAAATATCACTTCTTAATAACATTTCATCCTACTAGTCATAAATGCATTTGCTGACTTTTATAAAGAGGGGGGAAAAAAAGGAAAGATTTAACTGTTCTTCGCAGATGCCTTTAAAATGACTTTAACCTTAACAGGAGCTGTTAAATATATCTATATTAGAAATTTTCTCACAGAATTAAGATTTCTATAAATAAATTAAGAATAAATCAAAGAAGACATTATCCTCAAAGTTATTTAAATTGATATGATTATCACTTATCATACTCATATAAAATGGCAACCATAATTATGTGCTTTTACTATTATAATTATCTATTAAATTAAAATATGTATTTTAAACATTTAATTTAGCTTCCAAGTTTTTAAAAAAAGAATTAAGTTTTATTGGTGTGAGTCAAGTTTGCTAATGTTCAAATAATGTTATTTCTTTAATGGTAAGACAGAATTTAATTAGCTTTGATATAATAAAATAGAGATTTCCTCATATTTTGAAACACAACAAAGTGACTTTGAATTTAGTTTTTGTGAATTCCTGAATCAGTGATGACAATTTGATGAAGTAATAGCATATTTAGACCTTATGTCAATTTCAGAACATTTTATTAAAAACAAAGTTGGGGAAAGTGATTGCTAGCATATATACTGAGAGTTATACTAACAAGAAAGTTTAATATTTATTCCAAACACTGAGGCATTTTCTTTGAAAAATAATTATTGAAACTCTTTTTTTAAAAAAACTAAATTTTAAAAAAGATATATATGTTTATATATGATATATATGTATCTCAAAATGGAAATATTATACAGTCATGCTATGTATCAAACATAATCTAACGTCTATTCAAAATGTAAGTTGCAATTTTAGTAAAAGGATGTGTTTGCAGTTTTGCAATGATTGTGTCAACTTTTCTTAATTCAAGAAATGTGGCAGTGTCTTGATGTGGTATTTAGTTAAATGTGTAGCATTTAAAAATATATAAAAACATGTAGCATGGAAAAAATTAAACTGGTTATTCATGTAGAACAATTGTGGGAGAAAAGACATGCAAAAAACCCCTGTTTTTGAAAATATGCTTATTTTCTATTATACTTTTATCACCAAAGAAGTTTTATTATTTAGGAAAAGAAATGTTATGACAGTTTAGTATCTCAGAGAGAGAATGAAGACTCTATATCTTCAGTTCACACTATTTAATACATGAATAGTCCTCAACACTCCAATACATTCTTCTATTAAGAAGGTGGGTAAGCACGATTACTTGGGTTTCCCCAGCTCAGGCCCATGCGTCCATGCAAACCTGCCCTCTGCTTTGTTCTTACATTCACCTTATGAACCAATGAAAACTGGATATGCCAATCAGCTCTTAGGAGCACAGATGAGCAACAGAAGCCTCACTACCTCGGTGCTGTCAGTTGTGTTGTCTTTCCTTCTTTGGAAACACATTCCTTAAATTAACAACAACAACGACAACATCAAAATGATGGTATGGTAAGCAATTTGGTTTCATAGGAACTCATGAGAATGTAGGGATTTTATCAAATGAATATTAAAGGGCACAACTATTCTCAAAAAGATGATCTGCTTGTACCCAAAAGTTTTCAACAAAGTCTGCTGTTCTTTGACCCTTTCTTGTTTAGATGTTATAAAAAAATCATTGGTAAAAATCCTGTAAAGAAAAAACATGCCTATTTAACTTGATTCTTTATCAGTTTTTACAGTTCTTCTTTGCCATGCTGAGTGGTAAATGAAAATCTACTTTTTTTTTCCTCTACCCCAAATTCACTCCACTGGCTCCTTTATTACCAGAAATAGTTATTCTTGATGGTTCTTTATGCATCAACATCTTTAAGAAAGAGTACCAAATCTCTTAAATTCTGTCTTGGGTTCTTTTTCTGTGTCTTTTTATCCTGCTATATGAGCATCATTATGAAGTACTAATACTTTTCTGATAAATGATTTGTGACTTTGTCTCTGACCCTTATTTTAGAAATATATTCTTGTGCATCTTTGTATCCCTAATACAAAGATCTGACTGGTTGTAGTTTTGCAATAAATGTTAAATGAATCTGAAATTGAGCAAATAGATAGGAAACTAAATGAACATAGAATACCTTGGACCAGCATTTTAAACATTTAGTTTGGGCCTTCCTATTATCTAAGCTCATTTTATCTATCTTAGATTTTCCCATTTTGTTATTCTCCTTCTGTTATATTTCAACACACTGCAGTGTATCTAGCCAACCTTAGATTATTCTTGTTTCCTATACTTTGTGTCTCTGTAGTTGTAAAGTCTTCTTGTTAATATTCACTTATTACTTTTAACAGAATTATTCAATTTGAAGACAATGATCTTTTGAATTATTTCTAGTGCCTAATACTGGAAGAGAAAACAAATTGATTCTACCACTGATTTTGTTGAGAACTTCAAATGTTTTTAAAGATGGAACAATGGGGACACTCAGTCACTGTCGGTGGGAATTCAAAATGGTAGAGCCCGTTTGGAAGAGAGTTTTGGATGTTTAAACAAAACATCCAAATGATCAAGCAATTAATATCCTAGACATTTGCCTAAGAGTTGGAAATTTATGAGTACACAAGAACATATGTATTCTAGCTTTATTCATACTGATTAGAGGTTATATCACCCAAATACCAAATGAACCACTAACCCATGACAATCACTTTAACAATAATGTGAATTCTTATAAATATTATCACATATTCCCTCTCAATATTCACAATAATCCCTTTTAAATTGGTGCTATCTTATGTTTATATTTTTGAAAAATTGGTCTGCATTTCCTTAGTCCCAGTGAAGTGAACTTGCCCTCCTCACATGCCTCCATCTTCATTCACAAATGCAAGAGTAGAGCGACAGTGTGTTCTCTCTGTGAAAGGCAAGAAGTGCACAATACTATTGCCTTGAATAGCTTATTATACAACTGAATGTAGTGCTTGCTAGAAGATGAGTATTTAGCAGTCTGTGCCATTTGTTTTTAGCATCTCAGAATGCCTCATAAGAGTTCTTCAACTTTCTGCAAGCGCTATACACATAAGTATGCCTTGGTATTTAAAAGTGACTTCAAAACAATGTGAGTTTCTGTATTATTGCTTCTGGAAATATCTACAAGTTAAAATATAACTAGTTTAATTATATGCTGAAAGCCATAACCAGTAAATACACACTATTACCCTAAACATTCATACAGTTTCTTCCCAAATATTAAATAAGAAAACAAAAACAAAAACTTAAAACATATTCTAAATGGAGGCTTGACAAATAAAATGCAGGAAACCAGCCACATTTGAATTTAAAATATGAAATAATTATTTTTATTTCGTATAAGTAAGTATTGTGGATACACTTGTACTTTCATACTTGCGAGTTAAAATTTCAAATCAAACTTTTGCCTATATTTTATATATTGAGTATGACAACCTTATGTCAGGGAAAATCTTTTTTAATTTGTCAATTTCATACTAAGTTCTGCTATTAAAAATCAGTGACTAAAAGGAAATTAAACCCAAGTGGGTTAAAACTAGGAAAGTTTCACTAGATATGAATGTGCTTTTTCAAAATGAGTCAGGAATGTTATGTCTGATGTGTATTGAATTATCCTTTAAAATATATCTGATATGAACTAAAGTACCCATTAATGATATGCCTGAAACATATCAAATTCCTTTATTGATGATAAATGATTGAAAATATACATAATGTATTCAACCAATGCTCTTTATCTTTTTTTTCTTCCGTAATATTGAGGATTGAATGAAGAAGCATTCTCCCTCTGAGCTACACCCCAGCCCTTTTAATTAAGTTATTTATTTTCTTTGAAACAGGGTCTCACTAAGTTACCATGTGTTGGCCTTGAAACTATGGTCCTCATTTCAGCCTCCCAAGTACTGGGATTACAGGCATGTGCTACAATGCCTGGCTCTCTTTTTATCTTAAGTCTAGTGTTTTCATCTGTAGAGTACAACTAGTCTATAATGTTGCAGAATTCAGTTTGCTCATTTTTATATGGAATAAACATGCATTTATTATGCCTCTACTGCATTCCCCCAAACATTTTTTTAGGAGGATACTGGAGGTATATTAAAGGACCATGAAAAAACAAGATCAAGCCAGGAGAGATAGAAACACAAAGAACCAAGTCTATAATGCCCAAGTGTTACTGCAGAAAATGAAATGAAGCAATAATGAAATGATTAATGCCAGATTAAAACAGAAATAATAATGTTATGGAAAGAAGATGGTAGTTAAGTAGGAAAGTAGAAAATCAACAGCAATTCCACTTGGAAAAAGAAGCATTCTGTGAAGATGACATTGCTTGATGAAGATTTGATCAGTAAATATCATGGGGTCTGAATTGACTACTAGTGTAATTTGAACATGTATAGGGAACAAATGCATTTTGGAAATATAGCTAGGAAGGCCATGGTATGCTTTGAGTACCAATTTCAGGTTCCTGTGGGGTGGTCCATTTAAGGGGTCAATATGATAGCATATATGGGAACCCCAAAACTTTGCACTAAGAGTACTTAACCAGTTTAAACTGGATTATAAATTTTAGGAGAGAAAAAGACTGGTGACTTATGTTAGGAAAACATAAGTTTTTCTAACACTGATGTAATTGTTGAAGGGAGTCCTAAATCAGACATCCCTTCTAAGATCAATTAGGACTATGGCAACCTTTTGTGCTGATTTTCAAATGGCTTACACTAGGAGTTCTCTTTTTTTTTCTGGCAAATACCTTCACATCTTTCAAGGTCTCAGTCCACAGCATGCTCTTTATCCCTGCCACGTCTTTCCAAAGACTTTGCCCTTGCCTTATACAAGTCATCTAAGATTCTGACAACGGTGGTATGTAACTTTATTTTTATAAAGGTAATCATGATAAATGCAAACTATAAGCACAATAAAATATTTTAAAAAGCAAAAAATAAAGTAAAAATCTTCAGACACTCAACATTTGGTCTTACTCATCAATGATAATAACAAGATGATAGGCAACATGAAATGGACAATAGTCTATGCAGAACTAGGAATACCTTTCTACTAGAGGGCACACACATCCCAGCTATTCAATCATATGCTATTTTTCTATCTGAGGAATAATCAGTAAAACAGGAGGGAGGGAGGGAGAGAGAGAGAGAGAAAGAGAGAGAGAAAGACTGTAAATTTGTTCACACAATTATGGGAGCTGATATAGTCCAAAAAATATAGGGTAATCCAGAAGGTTAGAAAATCATGTGAGATACAATGCTGAAATCTTGAATTCAAAATCTTCAGAACAGTCGGGCGTTGTGGTGCACATTTGTAATCTTAGTACTTGGGAGGCTGAGACCTGAGGATCCGGGTTCATGGTCAGTCTCAGCTACTTAGTGAGGCCCTCCGCAACTTAGTGAGACCCTGTTTCAAAATAAAGGATAAATATAGGGCTGGGGGGTGTAGCTCCGAGGTAAAATGGTAAAATGTCCCTGGGTTCAATCCCCAGTACTGCAAAAAAAAAAATCTTCAGAACAAAATTAGCAGATTAAAAAAAATCAGGCAGAGTTATTATTTTGCAGTCTTGAGGCAGGATTGTATTTTGGAAAACCTTGTTCTGTACTCTGAAAGTCTGGTTCAAATGAAATACATCATATTAGTGAAGGTAATCTGCTTCACTTAAAGTCTACTGATCACAAATATTAATCACATCTAAAAAATACTTTCACAACCATATCTAGAGTAATGTTTGATCAAAGAAGTGTGCACCACAGTTTAGATAGTTTGACATAGAAAATTAATAATCACACTAATCTAGGCACTTGTGTGAATGGATTTTGAAGATATAATATATCAAATATGTTGACATTAAGACAAGGAATGTATTAAGGTGTGCTGTACACAATCGCATCCTCCCTTTAAATGTGAGTTTAACATTTAGAGAAAGAGCAATTGAGATAAATTTAAATCATGGGTGAAATTAGATCCATGAGAAATTCTCCACTATTGGCTATGAAGACAGAAGGGGGGGGATGGTCTCTAGGAGTTGGGGGTTTTACCTGACAGTAAGAAAATAGGAACCTTACCCCTACAATTGCAGTAGAAGTAAATGTATTCTACCAACATCCTGAATATTATTTCAAGCAGATTCTTTCCCCAGGTTCCAGATGAGGATTCATCCTGGCTAAGACCTCAGGACAGCAACATAGAAACCCTGCCTTGTGATAACCTGAGCAGAGGACCTCCCAATAGCAGCCAGCCTTCTGACCTACTTAACTGTGGGCTAATACAAGAGTACTGTTTTAATTTCTAAATGTCTGTGGTATTCATTAGGCAGTAGTAGCAAAGTAATGTACACTTTAAGCAGTCTATTATTTTGAATTCCTCTAGATTCTCTTAAAATTCTCTCTAGGCAGTAATTGTAGCTTATATGTATCTGCATGTGTGTATACATACGTGTATCTGTGATTTGTGTGTGTGTGTGTGGTACTGGGAATTGAATCCAGGGGCATTCTACCTCTGAGCTACACTGCTAATCCCATTTTATTTTTATTTTGAAACAGGGTCTCTCTAGGTTGATGAGAGTCTCACTATTTACTGAGGCTGTCCTTCAACCTGCATTGCTCCTGTCTCAGCCTCCCAAGTACTGGGATTACGGTGTGCACCACCATGCCTAGCTTATACATATCTTGAAAATTAAACATATGCCCATATTTTCCTGTACCTTGGTTCAATTATCCTTATTATGTATGTTGGATATTTTGCCTTCTAAGCCTGTGCAACTCTGCAGAGAAGTGCATCGTGTACTGGTTTAGAGTGTTTGACACAGAGCCAGCCTGCCTGATTAGATCTGAGCTCCAGCACTCCTGTGCTGTGCAACCATGGTCAGGTATATTTTTTTCTCTTTTCAAACACAGAAACAGTAAGATTATTGTGAGAATCCAATAGGACAAGACTTATAAACACACCTTGAACAAAAACTAGCATATGGCAAACTCTCAGTAATGTTTGCACATGATACTATATATTTTAGCTTTCAAATCTACACAAATAACATACAAATGCAGTCTCCTGTTATAAAAAAGGAATACTAATACATTTATGTATAAAGCAAGAAATTAATCTCCTACTTCTATGCACAATAATATGTTCTTATTTGCTTGTATAGTATACTCTAAATTTTTATTCCTTTGAAACGTGCTACATTACCTATGTCTTTCTTTACATTTACTTTATATCCTTTCATATGTATCCTCCTTCAACATCTATTCAGTTTTTCAAATTCTATTGAATATTCTATTTGAGCTTTTGTTTTTAATTCTATTGAATTATCATATTATTTGTGGACAATAGTCATTTTAACATAGAAATAACTCTCTATTGCTTTGAATTTCTACTCAAAGGATGTGTTATGCGTAGTGGAGCCTAAAGGGAAAGAGAATATATGACCAAATAAACTTAAAATGGAGTTAATAATTGACATTTTCAAGTGTCTTCCAACTGGAAATGGTGAATAATTATGATATCTGTGTTGATCTCTTTACTAAAAAATCTATATCTTAGATATGTGTTAAAAGTACTACCATGAAATATACATATAAAGCTACTGGGAATTTATTAAAAACCTCCATATCTATTGCAACAATTGTTTCTCTTAATTTTTCAAATGATTAAACATTAATATGGTGATTTTTACCAGAAGTGAAAAAATGGAGGGCAACATAAAACACTCTGTAGGGATTTCAGTTGAATTTAAATTTCTATGATTACATAATGTGCCTGTCAAATGGACAGAGCTCAACCAAAAACAAAATCATAAGTTCAGAATCCTGTTTTATTTTTTTCCTTTGTGGTACTGGGGATGGAACCTAGGAGCATTCTACCTGTGGGCTACACCCCCAGCCCTGTTTTATTTTTTATTTGGAATCAGGGTCTTGCAAAGTTAATGAGAGCCTCACTCAATTGCTGAGGCTGTTCTCGAACCTGCTATCCTCCTGTCTCATCCTCCCTAGTATTGGGATTAGAGTTGTGCACCACCACACCCAGCTCAGAATGTTTTATGTTTAGCATTCCCTTGGGTAGGAAATTTCCCAATTGATTGAGACAATTCCTAGACCATATATATATATATTTTTTTTTCAGAACTGGGGATTGAACCCAGGGGCATTCTAACTCCGAGATACACCCCATCCCTATTTCTTATTCTTTATTTTGAAACAGGGTCTCACTAAGTTGCAAAGGGCCTCACTAAGTAGCTGAGGCTGGCCGTGAACCCCAATCCTCCAGTCTCAGCCTCCCAAGTACTGTGATTACAAGTGTGCGCCACCACGCCCGGCTTCCTAGTCCATATTTAAGATATCCATTCTTTCGATGTGTTTTTCTTCTTCCTCACCTTATTGATACTTATCACAACAAAATAGGGAGAAGAGCTGGGTATGAAACAAACACTATTAGCTCTCTTACAGCTCAGTGATGAATACACTGGAATAGACACCTACACCTGACACCAATTCTGACAAGTGGTAGTGTAAACTTTAACAGGCCCTCAGGCTTCTAATGACAAATTTCTGCCAGTTGACAGAACAAAGATATGGCTGATTGCTTGATTTTCTATAATACACAGAATGTCTGGACCATAGACAACTCTACCTCAGAGTTAATATATGCAGAAATCCCAGTACATAGTAACTGCTCAAGTAAGAATTAGCATTAATTGCAAACATTAGCAATCTCTAGAAATTCTGAGCTCAATCTGGAGACAACTAGAAGGTAGAATGTGACTTTGTTCTGAAGAGAATAAAGCAAATAGTTTAAAATATCACTATAATCATCATTACCAGAACAGCCCAATTTCCTTTCATTTGTATTTGAGTGCTTAACTCTTCCAATTATTTTACAAAAAGTTCTCTTGTAAAAGATATGAAGCATTGTATTTTGATAAAAACAGCAGAAGTTAACAAATTTGATTGATAGAATGAAAATACCACCTAAAAATATGCTCACTCATTGTAGCTTAGATTTGAAGCCTCGACTCTTATGAAGACTATGCTATTACATATTGGATTAAAATACAAACATAATGTTAGGGAAAGCCTAACCCTGCCAATTGTGCCTATGAAGTAACCAGTAAATAGGTAATGTGGCCTTCCTTAATTAGGAAAGATGTAATGTCAAGTATTTCCAATAAACTTAGAGACTGGTACCTTGAAAATGCCTTTTATTTACAATTTGGTAAATAACAGGAAGAATGAATGTAAATAAAGGCTATTTACAACTGATAAACCATATTAATGTACACATAAGTGCCAATATAAATCATTAGCTCTTCATTTACATGCTATGGACAGAGTCAACTAGAGAAACAAAACTTTTATATACTTTTATTGGTGCATTGTCATCTCATATGATAATGAAGTTCAGAGTAATAGGGACACAGATTCACACAGGACTTGGTGAGCTTCCCTCTGGCTCCCATCCTACTCACTCCCCTTTCCTGTACATGATATTGAGATTGGCATTGATAAACTCATATACGTACATAGCATAAATGGAAGTGTTTTCTTCGTCAATTCTCCCTTCTGCCACCTCTCTCCTCTAAATCTGCTCCGTTGCTCCACCGCGAACTCTTCTCCTTTATCTGAGTCCCTCTTGTATCCCAATTTCTCCCTAGCTTCCACATATGAGAGAAAACATATGATCCTTTACATTCTGTGACTAATCTCACTTAGCATAATATTCTGTAGATCCATCCATTTTCCTAAAAATGGCATAATTTTGTTCTTTATTCCATTGTATGTAAATCCCATAATTTGATAATCCATTAATCTGTTGATAGATACCTAAATTGGTTCCATAATTTGTCTATTGTGAATGTTGCTGTACACATTGTTACAGTTAGATACAGAATATCTCCTAAAGAGCTCATTTATTAATGCTTAGGGTTCTCATTTTAATATCCTGAGCTTTGGTGATCATATTTAGGAAGTTTCTACCAATACCTATTTATTGGAGTATTGTTACTATGCCTTCCTCTAGTAATTTCAAGTCTCTGGTCTAATTTCAGATCTTTGCTCCATCTTGATTAGACACTTATGCAGGCTTTGAGGTTAGGGTTTAATTCCATTTTTTCTACCAAAGCATAACTAGTTTTCCCAACACCATTTGCTGAATAGGCTGTTTTTTTTTTCTCCAGTATATGATTTTGACACCTTTGTAAAAAATCAACTAGATATAAGTGTGTGGATTTGTTTCTGTATCTTCTATTTTGTTCTGCTGTTCAATGTTTCTGTTTTTGTGCCAATACCATGCAGTTTTCATTACTATAGTTCTGTAGTATAATTTAAAGTCAGAAAATTGTGTAAAAAATTAAATGTCCTTGTAAAACTATCAATATATCATGACATAAAATATCGCCATACTCTAGAAACTTCCCTTAGGTCTAAAATGTACCTGTCCACTTCATTTATTCTTGTTTAATATACTTTTATTGGTGTATTGTAATTGTACATCATAGTGGAGTTTGATAGTGCATCTTTTTACTATTGAATTATAGTTATGTTTTATTCATGCTTGTATGATATCTTCTTTGGTATGTGAATAGCAAATATCTTGTCCTCATTTGTGTATTTTCAGTTATCCTTTCCAAATTCTATTTCAGTAAGTAGAATTTCTTAATTTTAATAAAGTTCAATTTATGTCATTTTTCATAGAAAATAATTATTGTGCTCTGTTGAAGAAATATTAACCTATCCAAAAATCAGCTCTATGAAAAGTTGAAGAAAATTTATTGTTTCACCTTTTGTTTTTTGGTTTAGGTTTATAATCCATCTAGAATTGGTTTCACACATTATCTGAATTAGGTCAATATTTTCCATATAGCACAACTATTTCAACATAATTTTCTGAAAAGACTATTAGTTTTCTTTCATTGAAGCAACTAATATAATTGAAGTGACTTGGAATTTTGTATTTGTAGATCTTATAATGTGTATCTATAGTGTGTGTGTGTGTGTGTGTGTGCACGCGTGTGTGTGTGTGTGTTACAAGGGATTGAAGTCAGAGGCATTCTACCTCTGAGATACACCCCTAGCCCTTTTTAAAACATTTTTGTTTTGAAATAGGGTCTCACTAGGTTGCTAACACTCGTGCTAAATTACTGAAGCCAGTCTTTAATTTGTAATCTTCCTGTTTCAACCTCAAGTACTGGAATTACAGGTGTGAGCCACCATTTCCAGTGATTTTATACTTTTAAAAAAAAATCCATGTATTTTTAGAAGGTGAAAAGAAATTATTTTATTATAATGCTATAATAGTGAATTTTATGTTTATATTTGTGTATTTCTATGTCTTTTCCTTTTCTTCATTTATTCTTTCTCACTGGGACATTTTATGTGAAAAGTTGTAAAGTTTTTTAATCATATTTCTGAGATTATTTAAAATTTTTCCTCTGCAGGCACCATGCATGTACATATGACACTTTGCTCTAACAGTGATGACAAATACTTGAAGTGTAATTTTAGGTTTTGTGTAGATTGTATTTCTTATTTGTCCTTTCTCTTGGGTCATACCCCTTTAGAATTCCTAATTATAAACTAAGGGTGAGTTCCTTTTTCCCCACATCCTCGCCAACATTTATTATTTTTTGACTTCTTAATGATTGCCATTCTGATTGGGGTTAGATGAAATCTCAGAGTAGTTTTGATTTGCATTTTCTTGGTTGCTAATGATGTTGAACATCTATCTTTTCATGTATCTGTTGGCCATTTGTATCTCTTCTTTCATGAAGTGTCTGTTCAATTCGGTTGCCCATTTCTTAATAGGATTTTTTTTTAGTGTAAAGTCTTTTAAGTTCTTTGTATATCCTAGATATTAGTCCTCTGTCAGAGGGATAGCTAGCAAATATCTTCTCCCATTCCGTAGGCATTCTCTTTAGACTCTTGATGGTTACTCTCCTGCGTTGTTGGTGGGAGTGCAAACTAATTCAACCACTTTGGAGATCAGTATGGAGATTCCTAAGAAAATTGGGAATGGATCCACCATATGACCCAGCTATACCACTACTGGGTATCATTCCAAAGGGTGTGAAACCAGAAAACTACAGTAATATATGCATACCCATGTTCATAGCGGCACAATTCACAATAGCCAAATTATGGAACCAACCTAGGTGTCCATCAACAGATGAATGGATTACAAAATTATGGGAAATATACACAATGGAATTCTACTCAGCAATAAAGAAGAACAAAATAATATCATTTACAAGAAAATCGAAGGACCTGGAGAACATTATGTTCATTAAGATCAACCCATCACAGAAAGAGAAGGTTCATATGTCTTCTCTAATATGCACAAGCTAGGGAGCAATGAGGATACAAAAGGGCCTCCAGACAACAGTGGAGTTGCCTCAGTGAAGTCAGGGAACTGACCTACGGGAAGGGGAAGGGGAAGAATGAAGTTCATTAAGGGAATTTCTACCATCAACTATATTAACATATGAGAATATACCAATGTCAATCTTAATTCTATGTGTTGGGGGGGTACCAAGTGCTGCGTGCATGTACATTAATGTCAATTTGAATTCCACTGTGATGCGAGACTATAATGCACCAATAAAAGCACATTTAAAAAACAAAAACAAAAAACTTAGGGTGATTGCAAGGTTGGACGTCCTTCTTAGGCTTTCAGTGATATGTTTTTGTCCCAGCCCTCTAGGACTGTCCAAATTATAGTACAGTTCTGATCCCCCAGCAGGTACCTTTTACTTGTGTTAACCTCTCATCTGGGAAGGTATAACTTAGGAATTGGTGAATTCCTTTTAGAAGACTCATATACAGAAGTCCTGGATCAACTTCTATGGTTCCATTTCTCTGTCAATTTATTTATTATTTATTTATTTATTATTTTTTATTTATTTATTTTGGTGCTGGGGATTGAACTCAGGGGCATTCTTCCTCGCAGCTACACTTCCAGCTCTACTTTATTTTTATTTTTGAAACTGGGTCTCACTAAGTTGCAGAGGGCTTCACTAAGTTGCTGAGGCTGGTCTTGCAGCTGCGATCCTGCTGTCTCATCCTCCCAAGTACTGGGATTACAAGTGTGCACCGCCACGCCTAGGTCTCTGTCATTTGAACCTCTCAATTCCTGGATGCTGTGTATTTGTGACCTCCAATACGTGGTGTCCCAGTTCAAAGGAAACAACACAAACGCTTGGCCACACTCTGCTCAGCTTCTGCAACCTGAGGATAAAGCCAGTGAATGGCCTGGCATGAAAATGCTGCCTTGAATGTAAAGTTGATGCATCTCTTTATGGTTATTTTCCCTCAAGTTTTGGCACGTTAGTTGTTTTTTTGTTTGAGCAATATTTTGTATTTATTTGTTGTCATAAATAAAAATTATAAAGTTTGTAATTTGGGATGTTTCTCATAGCTAGCAGTGGAACTGAAGATTAATTAATTTGTTCTCAGTTATATGGGTAATGATAAAGAACTAAACAAATAATAACACTCTAAGTAGATTTCTAGAAAGTTCTGGGTGCCAAATTTTCAGCAAGTGAACAAGTTGCCCTCACAAGGTACTGTAAAGAATCTTCTGCCCTTCAGTGAGCATAGTGGTTCCCACAAAAACAGGGTCTGAAGATCTGCTCTCAAGAGTAAAAGAGGGTTTTTTTCTTGTTTTCTCTATGCCAGCCCTAGTGGTGTGGCTGTTTCTTATATCTTATTTTATTCTGTAAAGTTCTCCTTATTTCTCACTCCATTTTCATCAATATTCTTATCACCTACTATAGTTAATTATGTATTATATATATATATCTTAAAATTTCCCTGAAAATTACTCTGTGATTTCTCTTTCCTGATTTGACCCTTACTGACACAGACATATACTTGAGAGTTATCAAAAAGATCCAGGCACAAGTAGCTGGGACAGAGTTCTTCTAAATATGATTTTGATATAAATGTCCCTGGACCTGGAAAGACTAGTATAGAGAAGATAAGAAAATACAAGTAAAATACAGATTCACAACAGAGATATTAATAATACAGTATTTAGGTTAAGTTAGTGAGACACTTGCCTACTTAAAAACAGAACTACAGAAATGTCAATAAATGTTGATACCAGAGTTTCGGTTCAGATCAACTGATCTATACAGGCTAAGTGACTGTACAATCAGGAAGTTAAGGGGATAAAAACAATAGGTAAAACATCAATGGAATCAAACCATTGGTGGGCATTGAAATGGCATGATGTTGTGGTTAAAAACACTACATTTAGGGCAAAATATTAATGATAAGAATACTAAAACTACTTCGGACTAATGGTAGAAATTTTATAATTTTTAAACATCTAGACCCTGAGTTTTCTGAAGTGAAACTAGAAAAAAAAATTAGTTTTCATCATTGTTATCAGCATCAGGAATACTGCCAATATCTATGCCATTAAATTAATAATAAAAAACAGTGAGAGTAAAACAAAAACTATTTCTCAGAAAACTCCCTGCACTAGGGAACATATAACCTCTTGACTCTCCACTATTTTTCAGTGTCTAAAAGCCTGAAGGCATGAGTAGATTCCTTTTAGTATGGCTTTAGATGAGGAGAGAGTACAGCAGGCAAGAGAAAGCTTTTAGAAATACTGCAATAATCTATAATTTACCCAGCATAGTGATGTTAAAACCAGTAAAGATGTTTTTATTTTTAAAAATGATTTTATTATCATTTTTAAATATGCTTCTGAAATATGGCATTGGTAAAAAAAACTTGTACTTTCTAAATTATGACATAAGTAGCTCATAGAACATCTCTTTGCTAGTAAGATACTTAATAAAACCATTTCAGTAATTTTGTTTTAGCATGCCATTTCTGTGGGGAAACATGAGTTTGGTAGACTCTTGGGCAATTTTATTGTTCATTTTTTATTTTTAGATAGATTTATTTTATGTTAAGTTGATATTCTGTGTTACACATTAGTGTATTGTGTATGTTCTAAATATGAATTAGCCTCCTTATTTTAAGTTCACTCTGTGTTACTGAAGATGCTGAGATTCTAACATGTAAGGATTTAGGACCAAACTAAAGATAATGTTGGATTCACTAAAGTAAATATGATTTGATATATTTGAGTAACCACTGAGCCTTCCTGATAATATTTTCATTAGAAACATTCCCAGTATAGATTTCCAATAAAAAACTAGACAAATTTACAAGGTCCTCTATAGTCGTACTTTTGTATATTACCTTTATAAAGTACATTATGTCACAGATATTATATCCAACCACTGCTACAAGTTTGAGAGCTAAACAATATATAAATAACTACAATAAAATGAGAAAATTTTAGTGAATATTACTTATAAAATTTAACGTACCATGTGCATTTATGGGATGTTCAGGAGGGAAAATAAAATATAACCTAAATTTTTATATATACAGAAAGCATAAATTTAGCCAGTATAATGAATAGTCCTTTTATAATTTTTTTCCAATATTATGAATGGTTCTTTTATAATTTTACTATATATGTGTATATACATATATACATATTGCTACATATATATATATATAAATATATATATATATATTGCAGTTCAAAGTGCAAATTTAAGTTATTTAAAATTCCACGATTGTTACTTAGAATTAAAACCTCATGCATTTTATTACCAGGGAAAGAAGACATAGACTATTAAGAATTTTGGTTTTAATTATAATATTGTCATATTCTATCAATGAGAGACAATTATGTGATATATGAATAACACAACTCGTGGGAACTACCTTACTTTAATATTTTTATAGAGTTTACCACTATTACTGCTTTTATAGTAGACAATGATTTGAGTCCTTGAAGATTTGCAAGTTATATTTATCGAAGCAATTCGTTATTGTAGAATCCAAGAACGTAGAAACATTTAACAACATGCAATTTTTATATAATTGTACAGAGTTTAGTCTTTAAAAAACATAAAATTTGGCACAACAAATAATTAAAGATAAAAACAAATGTAAATTAAACAAAAGCTTTTTCATTTTCCAGTAAAAGTAAATTAAGATGTTAGCAAATGATTATCTAAGCTGCCCTCCTACTTAGCTTAATCCAGCTGCATCTCTGAGTCAGACTATTTTCAACTGCTTTTAATTGGCAGTTTTTGTGAATATCTCAGAGGTTGCAAATTAAAGAAAGCATTAACTAGCAGATTCTGTGCTGTCTAAAAAGGAAATATCCTAGAGAGAACTCCAAATAGTGATAAAGAATCTCGGTAGCAATGGGAAGGAAATAATAAGACATGTATCAGAACATGAACTAGATTATGATGTGAGACTATAAGGCACCAATAAAAGTATACAACAACATGGAAACCACCGATGTCTCAGACTTAATACTGTAAAAAATAAGATTCAGCAAAGATTAGATGAATTTATCTTCTATGAACAATGGATATTTGAATACAAAGTTTACTATCTCATAAAAATATTTTAAACTATACAAAACAGCTATGCAAGGAGATCTAATTACTTTAATTTTTTATAAATTATATAGATTCTAATAATTTGCCAGGGTTGGAGAAGATTGCTAGTTCTAATATCTTTCTTGCACTCCTCCACATATCACATAATATTATAATTCATACTGCTTTAAGTGGTATGAAAATAAAAGCTGTGCACTTACATAGAACTCTATGTCTTATTATTCTAGGTTCATTTTCATTTTTTATTTTCAGTCTTTAGCTAATGAGATTGCAAATGCTAGATTTTTAACTTACAATAATTCATGTCTAAAATATCCTGAAGCCAAGAAATTATTCCAAATTTGTCTCCAATTTAGAATATATCTTTTCCTAAAATCAACCAATAATTTGGTTCAAAAGACTATGGGATGGATTTTTTATTTATATTTTATATTTACTGTGTATGGTGATTAATTTATTCATCAACCCTATAAAATTTACTCATCTGTCTAGTGTATCTGTGTATGTGTAACTATATGATTATATATTAAAAAGAAAATTTAAAAACTAAATTAAAATTTTAAAATCAAAATAAAATCAAGATTAAATAGGTTATAAGATATAGATTCAAGCCGGGCATGGTGGCTCACACTTGTAATCCCAGTACTTGGGAGGCTGAGACCGGAGGATATGGGTTCACGGTCAGCCTCAGCTACACAGTGAGGCCCTCTGCAACTTAGTGAGACCTTGTTTCAAAATAAAGATAAAAAAATAGGGCTGGGGGTGTAGCTTGGAGGTAGAATGCCC